>PVJH01005591.1:67435-103206 GCA_004026705.1 Nesogale talazaci
GGGACATGAGTTGGAACCAAGGGCTCAAGGAGAAAGAAAATGCTTCGAAAATGATGATGGCAACATATGTACAAAGGTGCTTGACCCAATGGGTGGATGGATGCGCTGTGATATGAGCTAGAAGGGCACCAAAGAAAATGATTTTTTAAAAAGAAAGAAAATGTGCGATGGAAGAGCCAGGCCGTCCAAGTGTCTATGTGCTTAGAAGCAGCAGCTACACACTTGACTCAGCTCGCATCTTAAAATGCCACCCTTCCTGTGGCACAAAGCAGGAGCTGAACAATGCAGGCAGCACACGTGTGCGCCCCTCTCAGGGAGACAGGCTTCTTCTGACGGTCGTCATGGCATCAGGAGACAAGACAGGCAAGCAGTTCAATGCCCCCCACCACACCGCTTCAGCTTCAGGCTGAGGATGCATTTGAAGGTGCCAGGGGGCTTGGGAGATGAAGACGACTTCTCAGGCTACGCTCTGTGCCTCACTGTGTGTACCCGCCAGTACATAGTGGTATGTAGCATGTACCACTAATGATCTCAGATGCAGTGCCCCTCGACCCCCTTAGATAACACAGATCTTCACAGTTCTGAGATGAGTCCATCTACCTCCACATATAAGTTCATGAAAAGTCATATAATGCCTCACATAGAGAGAAGGACAAACAAGAATGGAAAGTCACGGGCGATGAGGAGTGGCACAACTGCTTAAGTATCCGGCTTCTGATGGAAAGGCTCGTGGTCTCAGCCCACCCAGAGTGGCATCACATGACTGGCCAGGCAATCTGTTTCCAAAAGGTCACTCCATGCACCCGCACTGCCACTGAAGTCGATTCTGACTCAGGGAGACCCCTACAGAACAGAACAGAATTGCTTCTATGGGATTCTGAGACTGAAATTCCTTGCAGGAGTCATATGCCTCATTTTTCTCCCACAGCATGGCTGGTGGTTTTGAACTGCTGGCCTTGTGGTTTGCAACTCAACGAGTAACACCTACACCATCCGGCCTCCTTTGAAAGGTCACCGTCGCTGGGAAAAATAATACCATGGGGCAATTCAACTCTGCTCTCCTGTGGCCGCCAGCAGTGCGGACTGACGGGATGCAAAGCAGCTTGTTTGGTTCAGGAGTGTGTCATAGCAGGATAGATCCTGCGGTCTGTAACAGTTTGAGCACAATGACTCCAGGAGGCAGGGGGAGGCCCCACGCAGAGTCGCGCTGTGCATGTACATGCCAGCTTCCTCACAGACTCAAGTGTGTCCTGAAGCTGAGCTGTGAAAGGTTCTGTGTCAACTTGACTGGGCCAGGATTCTCCCCGGATGTGACCTGACACAAGGTCATCAACTCCATAATGGGATCTTCTGTGAGAAGTTATGAGCGGAAGAGGGCAGCGTGCGTCTCCTTTGCCTGGTCACAGCCTCGATACAATGGAAAGGATGCTGCAGCAGGGTGTGACCTCCTCTTAATGTAAGCTGACACTGTGGAGAAGCTAGCCCACTTCTTGCTGGGCAGGATCCTGCAGTCCTGAGAGCTATCGGCAGCCTGTCATATTGCCTTTGGACCTTGGATTCATTCACCTCTGCCTCCCCCAGCCTGTTGTCTTGCTGACTCCTGGTTTGTCCTTTGCTTCAACAGGACAGCGACTCCCATCGGATCCACAGCCTTGAACCAGACTGGACTTGACCACTTCTACAACTGTGTGAGTCACTTTCTGGAGATAGAATTCTCTCTCTCTCTCTCTCTATATATATATATATATATATACACACACACACACACACACACACACACACACACACGTCACTGGATTTGGTTCTCTAGAAACCCCCAGCCTAACACAAGACCCAAATGTCATACAGGGTGTGGCAATCGGTGACTTGACTTTCTAAAAATGGAGCAAAAACCCTTGCAAAACTGCTGAACAACAAAAAAAAAAAACCCACCCCACCCTGATGTAGCTGCTACAGTGCTAGAATATTCAAAGTCAACGTCACAGTTCATGGCTGCATGCAACACCAAGGCGCGCACTCCGGCTGACCCTCCCAGGCAGTCACCAAGCTGGTGCTGCCATCTTCTCTGTCCAGATGACCTAGCAGGTGGGCCAAGGGGTAAGTATGTGTTTATTTGCAAAAGGGAACACATTCTTGGCTCCGATAAATGTGAGCATGTGTCTGTCCATGAGAAAAATTCTACAATGGTAGCATGGACCTGAACAGCCATGTCCCCAACCACTACATCCCGCTCATCCCAGATCATCATGGTGATGAAAAGCATACCAGTGCCCTTTGTCACCAGCGGGCAGGGCACAGATGCCTATGTGGGGGGAAGCATAGTTCTATCTGTAACCATCACTGGGAAGGGAGGGGGCTGTTGCCCATATGCACATGCTCAGGGCTGGTGACTTCTACCTTCCTCATAACATTGTGTGCCCACTATTCTGATCTGATCACTGACGATAAATGTGTGCATAAGCAAATGTGGTGAAGAAAGCTGATGGTGCCTGACTATCAAAAGATATAGCATCTGGCATCTTAAAGGCTTGAAAGCAAACAAGCAGACATCTAGCTCAGAAGCAACAAAGCCCATGTGGAAGAAGCACACCAGCCTGTGTGACCATGAGGTGTCAAAGGGATCGGGTATCAGTTACCAAAGAACTAAAAATTGTATCATTATAAATGAGGGGTAAACAGATTGGGGACCCAAAGCCCTCAGTAGGTGAAGCAATATCCCCTTACGGAAGGGTTGAAGGAAGGAGAAGAACCAGTCAAGATACAGTGTAGCAACAATGAAATATGCAAACTTCCTCTATTTCTTAAATGCTTCCTTCTCCCCACCCCACCCCACTATCATGATTCCAATTCTACCTTACAAATCTGGCTAGAGGATATACACTGGAACTGGAGACATGGAGAATTCAGGACAGATGATCCCTTCAGGACCAGTGATGGAAGTGGTGATGCCGGGAGGGTGGAGGGAAGGTGGAATAGAAAGGGGGAACCAATTGCAGGGATCTACATATAACCTCCTCTCTGGGATATGGAAAACAGGGAAGAGGGTAAAGGGACACATTGGACAGTGTACAATATTACAAAATAATGATAATTTATAAACTAGTAAAGGTTCATGAGAGAGGGAGTGTGGGAAGGGAGGGGAAATATGAGGAGGTGATACCAGGGACCTAAGTAGGAGGAGGATATTTTGAGAATGATGATGACAACAAATGTACAAATGTGGTCTGTATACAATGGATGTATGTGTTGATTGTGATAAGAGTTGTATGAGCTCCCTATAAAATGATTATTTTTTTAAAAAGATGTGTATCAGCAACCTCAAAACAAAAACAAAATCACTGCCACCACGTCAAATCTGACTCAGAGATCCTATAGCACTGTCCTTTTGAGTTCCTGAGACTATACCTCTTTACAGGGATAGAAAGCCCAGTTTTTCTCCAGAGGAGAGGCTGTGGCTTCAAACTTTGGACTTTGTGGTTGGCAGCCCAACTCGTAAGCACTACACCACCAGAAGCCCTCCATGAAAAATACCACACACAGATCCCCAACACAGTATATTAGCAGACACACAAGACAGTCTATCAGCAGATACACAAGATAGTCTATTAGCAGATGCACAATATACTGTATTAGCTGGGATGCTAATCTTATTGGTGAATTATAAATCCTTAGGGAACACTTTTGAAAGGAAAACTGTAAAGATACTGCCGAAAAAAGTTAATGTGATATCAAAAAAGTTTGAAATGAATTAAAAATGGCTGAATTAAGCTTACCACCATATGACCCACCGTAACACTCGAGTTTTCCAACAAGCTGTTAAAACATGTAATAGCTTTATATCTACCTTGATCCAGATAACACACTTGTGCTCATTGTTTCTTTAGTGCAAGCAGCCTATGCAATCTCCTCTCTTTCTCAGAATTTCCACTTTACAATTCTACCAATAAACAACAGAGAGAGAGGCATAGGATTTGAGACCTGGAGACATTTAGAAAACAGCCAACTCGATTGCTTTCATCTTACGCATCTTCTGCTTAAAAAAAAAAAACTATGAATGCAATTTAATGAAAAGGTAAAGATTTGGGGGCAAGGCTGACAAGTGAAACATTTTGAAAATATAAGATTAAGATTTTTTTTTCAGCCCAAGCAATTTTAGAATTCGACATCCATGCTCAGCATCACCGCCCTGCCATCGAGACAATGCAGCTGCACAGCAACCCTCTGGAGAAGGATAGAACTGCCCCTGGGAGTTTCTGAGACTGTAACTCGACAGGAGTAGAACACCTCATTCTTCTCCCTTAGAGTGGCTGGTGACTTTGAACTGCTGACCTTGCAATGAGCAGCCCAAATTAAAACCCAGTACACCCCCAGGGCTCCTCATAGCACCTGGAGCATCGAGTTACTGGTATGGGAAAGCTCGACACCTCCCAGGCTTTCCATTTAAATCTGCAAATTTTGCATAGCAATTCATGTTTTTCGTGACTCAGACTTCCCTAAATTTTATTCATACTTTCACTTAAAAATGCAGTGGGATTGGAGGCACCTTTCCTTAAGAACATTTCTGAGCTTGGTCTTCCATTACTCTTCATTACCCTATCAAACAGAATGAATAAGGGCAACCTATCCCAGAGACAAAATTCAGCTCTGAGGACATCTGTGCCCAAGTGTTACCATCAGATGTACAGTGAAGAAACTCAAGAACCTCCAAGGTCGGCTGCAAGGATTCCTACACACACACACACACACACACACACACACACACACACACACACACGGCTCCCTCTCAGGAATGCAGACATCCCTTGGGGATGAGAAGCTCCCAATAGCACTCCCCAGAATGACGCAGGCCTGGTATGTCGTAGAATTGGGGCACGCCTCCCCAGAGAATAAATACACCCTGCCCAGCTGCAGAGGAAAGTGAGGGGATCCAGTTGAGGTCGAGGACCTGCTGGCTGGGCATGCCCCGAGACTGCCACCTCGGGGGACTGAGCTTGTGCACTTTCGCTAACATCGTGTCAACCTTTCCAGCTGTTTTCCGTCCTTTGTTCATTTTCCTAAAGACCAAGGGCAAATCCCATCAACATCCAAATGACGTGACTAATACCACCCTGCAAAGACGTCTAAGCTTCACCAGAGCCTGGAGCGGTGACTCACCCACGAAGCGGGAGAGTCAGAATTAGACTCAGGACTATGGGTTGCAAAGGTCGAAGCAGACAAGCTGAGGAGCCCGAGCCCTTCACTGGGTGGTGGCTGCTGCTCACTGGGCTGGAAAGGCCTCTGCGGTGGGAAGGGGACTGGGGGACTTCCAGGAGGAAGGGGCTACTCCGGCTGGCTCCATAGGTAGCGAGTGACTGGGCACACGCTGTGGGAACCAATTCCGTTGTCTGCGCCCACTCACACGGTTCATGGGAGATCATACTGAACACCAGGGGCCCAGAAGGAGGTGCCTGCTTTGATTAAAGACATGTTAAAGGCTGAAGGAGGAACCCTAGTGGTGCTGTGGTTATGCCTTGAGCTGCTAACCACACATCAGCAGGTCAAAGCCACCAGTCACGCCTCAGGAGCAAGAACTCACAGAGGCAGTTCTGCCCTGCCCTGCAGGATGACTGGGAGTTTTGTTTGGTTTCAGAGGCTGGAGTGTTGGGTGACAGCATCAGTTTCTCTGGACGGACAAGAGGCCAGATGCTTCTCCCAGAAGCATCCAAACCAAACTCACTGCCAACAAGTGGATGCTGACTCACAGCAGGACAAGGTGGAACTGGCCCCTGGGTGTTTCCGAAACTCTATCTCTTTATGGGAGTAGAAAGGCCTATCTTACAACAGCCGAGTGGCTGGTGGTGTTGAACTGCTGACCACGTGGACGGAAGTCCAATGTGGAACCACGACCCCGCCAGGGCTCCTCACAGAAGTCACCCATCGAATTTCACTCTGGGTTTCCTTTGCCTCTTTCAAAATGCGTCTTCCCAACACAACCAACAAGCAACAACAGTGGATACTCCAAGTTTTGTCCCCTTTCCCCACTACAAGTGAAGGGTCAGAGCAGCCAAAGAGCAAATGAGGACAGAAGCGCAGCATATTTCCATGGGAATGGACCGTGTATAATAAATAGCTAATTAGAACCGAGTATTGTGGCAGCAGAAATACGTGTGTTAAGATGCAACAGCCCTAACGAGACTGTGCAATGAGAGGAACTGATGGGTGGTACTTGAGTTTCAAAGGTCCCGGATGAAAACACATAAACCAGCATGCTTTCTCCCTACAGGAGGAACAAAACTCTTAAGTAAACTTGCTATTGTTAAGTACCTCAGTGCCATTTGCAACTCATGACAACCCCGGGAGAATGGACAGAACCAACCTTCTAGTCAGCAGCCAGAAGCGTTAACTGTTGACAGGACTCAGACCCCTCTATCCTTTCCCCATGGAATTCATTTGCTTCCCTGAGGCACCCTGGAAGTATAGTGTGTATGCATCGGGCAGGGATCTGCATGATTGGAAGTTCAAAACCACTGGCAGCTCCTCAGGAGAAAGACTGGGCTTTTCAACTCCTGTGAAAAGTGGGTCTCAGAAACCCTCAGGAAGCCACTTGGACTCGGTATGGACTGCATAGCTGTGCATTTTGAGGGTTTGGGGTTGTTGTATTGTTGTTGCTTTTTGTCATTGCTTCCATATAGTACTGAACGCCTCTGGGTTGATTATGTTTATTGATTATTATCTATTCCCACCCACTGAGAGTTAAGCTCCATATAGGAAGGGAGTTATTTATTTTTGTCTGTTGTGTTCACCTCCGGGAGTCCTGGGGCTGTAGGGGTTAAGGATTAGGCTGCTACCCGAAGGTTCTGTAGGAGAGAGATGAGGCTTTCTGCTTCCATCAAGAGGTAGACTCTCGAAAATTCACCAGGGCCATTCTACTCAGTCCCCTAGGGTCAGTATGAATCGGAATCACTTGCTGCAGTGGGCGGCTTTTGGTTGTTGTTGTTGAGTTCGTCACTGTGTCTCTCTCTCACGCACCTAGAACAGTAGGCCTGAAAGAGCAGGCTACAGCGCGTAGAGCCCAGCAACCAACGGAAGCATTCTGTCCACATCCGAGATTCGGCATCTAAGTGTGGCCGCCATCTGTCTCTCTCCCAACCCCACCAGCACCCCGCACAGATCCAAACCCCTGGCAGGAACCAAGTACCCAGCCCATATGGTAAGCACAGGCTTACTTGTGCTGACCGACTCATCGGAGGTGGACTGTTTCACAGGGTGAGAAAGAAAAAAAAAGAAAGGACAGGATAAGCAGCATATAAAACTGCTCACGACAGATGAGTAGGTCCACACAAGGGAGTCGGTGCTTACCTTGTGGGCTGGACACTCGGTCCCGGTCAGGGTTATACATTTGAAAAGCAGCTTTGATTCTGGAGGAAGGGTTTGTCGTGGGGTTAGGAGAGAAGACCTGATGGGGTGAAACAATATAAACCTGCTCACTACAGATTAGTAAGAAAGCAACGCCAGCCCGTGTTTATATTGGTTGTTGGTCAATCTGACACTGAGAAGCAGTTACTAAATCTATGTTAAGTTAATAAGTGGAAGAAAAGCATGATAGAAATAGAGACTCTTTGTTCCCCTGAGATGCCTGGCTTCGGGGTTGGTCTTGTGGAGCGTGCGTGACTGTGGGAAGCAGTTCCTGGGGGGCTGCGAGGAGAGAATACACTGGCTCATTTCCTGGACCTAATTTAGGGGGTTGGCTTCAGAAGTACGATGAAATCTAGTCATTCCCTTCCTGATTCCCTGCTGCAGAAACAGAAATTAATAATATCAAAGAGATGTTATTTGTACCAGAGATTGCACCGCAAGGTATAAATAAAACCAGGCTTCCTTTGTCAGGGACCGGTTTTATCTCCAGCACATTTGAAAAAAAACAAGAAGAACATAATGTTACACATAACATTAGCATTAACATCTTCTGGGAAAAGTTCATGCTGACAAATGTTATAGATGGGAAGTATCTCGCTCTTTTTTTTCCCCCAAATAGATATTTAAGAAGTGGCTCTAGCTATGTACCTGGTGATTTATTGGGCATAAAACACTTGTGGAAAATTGGACAACCGATAAAGAACCTATGAGAATTGGGTTAGCTGAATTGTGGTGTTGGCCAAGCTGATTGAAAGGTGCCTGTGTGTCAGAAGAGCAGACAACTCTGTCTTTCAGAATTGCTTTCAGAAGGCTCTTTAGAACTAAGAATGTCAAGATTGCACCTCACATACTTTGGACAGGTTATTAGGAGAGACAAGCTCCTGCCAGGTAAAGAACAAGATGACCGAAGAAACAGAGCAAGATTCTCGGGGAGATGGACTCACACCACAGCTCCAACCCTGGGCCCCAGCACAGGAACAAGTACCAGGCAGTGTTTCTTCATGGAGGAGCGCTGTGAGGTGGAACGGGGTTGGCAGCACTAATAACAGTCACAACAAAAACACAGGTGACAGAGTCCTGTGTGCCAAGGGAACGTGGTGTCTTGCCCTTCCCGGGAAGAGGTACCCTGAGATGCTGCAGTCACAAAGAGTTAGTGTGAAGGTTTGGATTTGAACACGGGTTGCCTGGTTTAGCTTCCATCCTCTTAATCAAGTGTGGGAGTTACATCCCCTCGTGTCGACTTCTGGGTATGAAGAGCAAATGGGTGGAGTCTAGCCTGTCAATCAGGTCACCGCCAGATGATGCCTTCTTGTGGGCATGGTCTTCTCATGAGGATTTGGGAGCATACTCTCTTTCTCCCTGGAGGTGGGCCACATTCTCTCACTGCTTTCGTCTTCCTGTTCACAAGTCACAAGGAACCTCGCTGAGACCTGCCTCACCCATCTGTTGAAGAGCCACACTGGCAGAGCTGGAGGAGCCAGGTGAAGACCCACACTAGGGCTGAGATGCTTCCACAGCCACTGGATCCACAAGAACTGACATCCACCAGCCTGTGATCTTCCTGCATTCGGCATCACTGCATGTGTCTGTGTGAGTCTGAAGAGGGACTTAGGGACTAGTAACAGACTTATGGGATACTATCTGACTAGATCTGGACTGGGCTGGGATATTTTCTCAATATACAATTGCTCTTTAATATAAAACTCTTTCTTATACACATATGAGTGTCTCTGGATTTGTTTCCCTAGTCAATCCAGCCCAACACACTGTGTCACCATCTATCTTAAGGGGGGGTCTTTAATAATTACTTTCAGAACCTTGGAATCTTGCACCATGAACATAAGAGGGGGGTGCAAAAAAATGGGAAAAGCTCTGTATTTTTCCCGAAAGGCAAGCATTGAGCAACTTACTCTTAGTGAAACCAGTGGCATCACCTGGGAAGATTCTCTCTGGTCAGCGTGAATTTTTTCTTACAAGCAGTTTCACTCGAACCTCATCTATGATGATGATCGATTTAAGAGAACAGCGTGCAGCTACAAAATGTTGTTTCCTCCTTAGGAAAAAATACTGCAGAAGCTGTTGTGATGTTGAGCACAGCTGAGAAGGACAAGGCTATGAGAAAAACTCAAATGCATGAGTGGCTTTTTCATTTCGAAAAGGTGAAATGCTCATTAATGACAAACCTCGTTCTGGCTGGCTGTCAACTTCCTGAACGGGTGAAAATGGTGACAAAATGTATGCGCTTGTGTTCGAAGACCAAGGGCGGATGATTGAAGAGATGGCAACATTATCTGGACTATCTTGGAGCTTGGTTCAGTGAATGTTAACAGAGGATTGGGAATGAGAAGGGGAGCTGGGCAATTTGTACCTTGGGTTCTAACTCACCAGGAAAAAGAGTGTCAAGTGGAAACATGCCAGATTTAAAAAGAACAGTACTGAAGTGACCCAGATTTTTTCCCCCCAAGGTCATTACTGGTGATGAGACATGGTGCTATTCTTACCATGCTCGAAAGCAAACATCAATCGAGTTAGCTAAAAACAGGTATTGTCATCTCACACCAAAAACTTGTCAAGTGACGTCAACGCTCAAGACGAAGTGCATTTGTTGCTTTTGGTTTTGTTTTGTTTTTTGATGTGAGAGGGATAATGCATTTGGAGTTCATTCCACCTATTTAGAGGTTCTGAAAAGATTTCAGAACAATGTGTAATAAAAAGGGTCTGATTTTTGGCAGGTGGAGGACTGGTTTTGTTACCACCAGTTTTGGGCAACAAACAGCATGCCTCTCTTGCCCCATGCACCTTAACCTCACTCCATGCGACTTCTTTTTGTTTCTGCAAATGAAGAGGGACATGAATGGACAGCAACCTGACAACCCAGAGGCGGTGAAGAAACACATGAAGGATGCCAGCCATCCAAAGAGATGATTTTGAAAACCGTTTCCCAGAATGGAATCGCACATTTGACAAATGTATTCAATGTAATGGAGAGTACTTTGAAGGTGATAAGATAGTTTTGTAAACCAAAATTAAATACAAAGCTTTGTGGGGAGGGGAATTCTGGTTTCTGAGGGGTATCCCCTTGTATATGGGACAAGGTCAAGCTAGTATTACAGTATATCATCTCTAGCAACAAGAGCAAATCTGTGGTTTGACTTTCAGCCAAGTGCCAGGAAGGTCTACGAGTGAACAAGAAAGCCAGGGAAGGGCACACTCCATAAACATCCCCTCCTCCTCCCAGGAACAATGCTCAGAAGGCAGGACGGGACAGTCAACAAGGACCAACAGAAACGGGGTACCAGGAAGGCAAAGAGGAGCATACTGTCCCATTGCGGGTGAGGCCATCAATATTCTCAAAGGCACTAACTGTTGAAGAAAAGACCCATTTTTTTCCTGTAAAAGTTCATCCAAATCACTATAAAAAGTGAAGGGGGAGAAGAAACAAGAGATCAAAAAGGAAAATTCCATACTTGGTCCTTCCAGATGACCCCAATTCCTTCATGCGGAGGAGTCGAGGCAGAGACAGAATCTAGTTTTAAGCCCGTAACAAAAATGGAAGTGGAGACAAGCATCATGCGGCAACCAGCACTCCCAACATTGCACAGAAACGGAGTTATTTTTCTTTCTTTATGTAACACGCGGTGAAATTTCCTCTCCCTGCCAGCTAACAGTTCCAGTGAGTCATTACTTCACACCAAGAGGCCTGATTCACCCTCCATAATTGAGTATATTTGTACTTGGGCATCCCAAACCCTCGAATGGCACAGACATTGTATGGTCCTCCTCAGAGAAATTCAGGAGAGTCTTATCTCAAAGATAGGCTCATTTTGTAGGGTCAGAGAGAGAATACAAGATCAGGTTTTGCTCACAAGCCTGACAAATTTTATTCTTCAGCTTCTATTCAGCTGTCTGCTCCCACAGCGTCTCACCATCTCAGGAACCCTCTACAGAGTGTCTATGATCTTGGCTTTGACCATGGGTTCCTGGTGATTGGAGAGCCTTGACAGTGGAATTGGTTACATGCTGGGCTGCTAACTAATCCATAGTTCAAACCCATTAGCCTACTCAAGGGAGAGAGATGAGGCTGTCTTTTCTCATCAGGATTTAGAGTCTCAAAGGTCATAGGTGCCATTCTTCCTTTCCCATAGCGTCACTGGGAGTCAGAATTGACTCAACTGGCAGTTGGCTTGATTTCAAGCTTATGTTAGAAATTATTTTATTGTGCACTAGGTGGAGGTTTACATTTCTCATCATTTCCATTTCAAACTACTTATCAAATCCCCCAATAGCTTTCTCTGGGTCCCTCCTTTTTCCCCCAGCTTTTCTCTCTCTTATAGAATCCTATCTTGACTTCACCTATGTCACTACTCTTTAATTATCTCCTTATTTCTTCCCCTTCCCTGTCCTCCCCTCCCTCCCCTGGCCACCATCCAACCCCATTTCTTTCTATATGAAGCCTTCACCTTGATTTTTTTTTCCTTTTCTAACAGTGGTCTCAAGAAGACTATTGAAAATACCATGGACTGCTAAAAGGACAAACTGATCTGTCTTGGAAGAAGTACAGCCAGAATATTCCTTGGAGGCAACGATGGCAAGACTTCTTCTTACATATTTTGGACATACTGTCAGGAGAGACCAGTTCCCCGGAGATACCGTGCTTCGTAAAGTGGATGGGCAGTAAAAGGGTGGAAGGAGATGGACTGACAGATGGCTGCATCAGCAGGCTCAGGCAAGGATGTAAGGATCATGGGGGCCATAAGTGTTCGTTCTGTGGTGCACAGGGTGGCTGACTCAATGGCATGTACAACAACAATAGTGGTCTCATACAATATTTGTCCTTTTGTGGTTGACTAACTTCACAAAGCATGACGCCCTCCGTTTTGAGCTCATTCATTCAGTGACAGAATTCTCTCCTTCCATATCAGAGGCCCGGTTGGAATCCCAGCCAATGTGCCTCACGCACAATCAGGCCCACCTGTCAGTGGACACCTGTGTGCTGTTATGACTCTCAACAGGTTTCAGCAGAGGGGTCAGGTTAAGGCGGACTAAGAAGAAAGGTCCGGTGATCATCAACCAAAAACCAGCCAAGAAAATCCTTAGATCACAACTCTCTAGTCTGCAGTTGATCAAGAGCGTGGAGCAGAACCTGGCTGCCATTCTACTGGGCTGGGGGAGGGTGGGGTGAGGGGCGGGGCTCCCTCAGAGATGACTCACATTGGCTAAACGCAGCTCGCACTCCATTGCTCTGGAGGAGGCCCTGTCCACCACGCCAGTAGGGTTCAGTCTGTGCCTGATGGCCCCAAAGGTGGTCCATGAAGATGCTACCAGTCATGGATAGTGTGACAATGTCACACCTTGAACTTCTATTTACAGGGGACTCAAGAAGCCCTGGTGGTGCAGTGGGTTACATAATGGACTGTGTTAACCACAAGGGCAGCAGTTCAAAACCATCAGCTGTTGCTTGGTAGAAAGACAGGGCTTTCTCCTCCCACCAAGATCTACAGTTTCAGAAATTCAGCTACTCTGTCGCACACAGTCACCTTGAATCAAAGGGACTCAATTTCAGTGGGTACAGAAACTCATTTATTTGTTCTTTTTTAAAACTTCTGGTCATTGAAAACAGCCATTATTGAAGGGCCAAAGAAATAAAGTTCTCACGGTGGATTTGGTGGGGAGAGTTGGTATCTACGAGCAGTACTGTTAACCTGCAAGCTCATCTAACCACACCACAGGCTCATCACATGGCCTGAAAAGCCCTGTCTGTTTTATACAAGGCAGGGGAAAAAGAAAACAAAACAGCACTCATTTGATGTTTCAGAGATGCACCAAGTTACACTAAACATGGCTGGCATTCAGGAGGGTTTATACAACCCAGCCTTGAAGACTCTCTGGCCTGATGTGCCACTTCGCCTCTTCACACACTAGTCATGGGATCTCCAGCTCCCATCCATAAGCCCCAGGTCTCTTGTGGTCTGTGTCATGCCCTGCTTGTAATTGAACCCACACTGCCCACCTGCCCAAGCCCACACACAACAGGCTCACAACATGTCCCTCCACAGGGCCCCCATCGCAAACCCTCCTCCAGGTTTTCCATCGAGGGCTCTGCTTCTCTCTCTCCCTGTGGACCTTCTGATATTAGAAACACGAAAATTATACAAATGAATATTCACATATCTAACAATCTTAATGAGGTAAAACTAGGACCATTATAGTAAGGGGAGGAAATATTAAAGAACTAGAGAATAGTTACATGTTTCATCAGTGCTAAACTGCACCCTGGATATATCTTCCCTCCTGTATGGCCCTTCTGTGAGGGAAAATCCAATTACCTTACAAGTAGGTTTGGGGTCTCCACTTCATCCACTCTTCTTCATGTCAATTTTATTGCTTGTTTTTGAATTTCTGATATTTATTCCCCGTGACACCTCATGATCACACAAACTGGAGTGCTACTTCCACATGGACTTTGTTGCTTCCTTGCTAAACAGTCACTTGTTTAACTACAGGCCTTTAAGACCACAGACATTGTATCTTTTGATAGCCAGACACCATCAGCTTTCTTCACCCCATTTGCTTATGTACCTATTTTTGTCTTCAGTGATTGTGTCAGGAAGGTGAGTATCATACATTGTCACATTACTAGAACAAACCAATCTTGTACAGAGCTAAGATCTAAGTCAAGGCCCAAAGTCTAGATGGAAATTTCTTAACCGTGAATTACTATCTATGAGTGCTTTATGTTCTCCATTCAACGAAAGGGTTCTGGGGGCCAACATAACGTGTGATTCAACTGCATGTTCCTGAAAAACTCAGCAATAAGCAGACACTCTTACAATATGTGTCAGAGGAGCAAGTGATGTGAGCAAGAAAAAGGAAGTCTGTTTTCCAGAGATCAATTTTACATGAGAATTCTTATCCAAGGACTTTGATTTGTTCCACAGCCAACAGAAAGCTGCTTGCTCATTCCCACCAATGCAACTGTAAACTTCTTCAACTAATGTTGTTTTTGTATGATTAAGACTTATAGTGATGACGTACAACGGAACATCACCTGCTCTTCTGCCATCCTCACATGTGTTCTCATGCCAGAGCCCACTGTAACAGCCATGGTATCAATCCACCTCGTTGAAGGTCTCCTGCTCTTCCCTGTCCTACTTTATAAAGCCTGAAGTTCTTCTGCAGGGACTGTTCTCTTCTGACAACATGCACAAGGTATGTAAGATGAAGTCTTGCCACCCTCGCTTCTACCAAGGAGCATTCTGCCTGTACTTCTCACAACACAGTCATGTTTGTGCTTGTGGGAGTCTAGGGCACTTTAGATATTCTTTGCCAGCACTAGAATTTAAATGCGTTGATTCTTCTTTTGTCTCCCTTCTTTAATGTCCAACTTTCACATATATAGGAGGCAACAGAAATACTGTGGTTTGGGTCAGTCCTCACAGTAACATCCTTGCTTTTCAATCCTTTAAAGAGGTCTTGTGCAGATCTACTTCCTGCAGTGTGTCCTTTGATTGCCTGACAACTGCTTCTGTGAGTATTGGCCCAGGCCAAGACAAGATCCCAGGCATCCATCTTTTCTCTGTTTCTCACGATGTTACCTTTCGGTCCAATTGTGAGATTTTGGATTTCTTCACACTGAGTTGCAATCCATCCTGAGGACGGCCAACCTCAATCTGCATCCGCATGGCTTCAAGTCCTCCTCACTTTCAGCAATCAAAATGTGTCTATCTACATACTTCAAGTTATTGATAACCCTTCCTCCAATCCTGATGCCACATTCTTCTTCGCATAAGCCAGCTTCTATGATGACTGAATAAGTATGGTGAGAGGATCCAACCCCCTTTCCTTATTTTAGAACATGCAATATTCCCTTGTTCTGTCTGCATAACTGCCTCATGATCCATGTACAAGTTCCACATGAGCAACACGAAGTGTTCTGGAATTCTCATTCTCCTTAAGGTTTGTTTTGATTTAGACAGTTGAACATCTTTCTGGAATTCTCTGCTTCAACCCAAGATCCATCTGACATCAGCAATGATATCCCTTGTTCCACATCCTCGTCTGAACCTGGCTGGAACCTCTGACAGCTCCTGTCAATGTCCTGCTACAATAGTTGTTCGATGATCTTCAGCAAAATTTTACTTGCCTATCATATAAGTGATATTGTTCTACAATTGGTCCATTCTGTTTCGTCTTCTTCCTTTGGAATGGGTACACATATGAATCTCTTCCAGTCAACTGGCTAGGTAGTCGACTTCCAGTTTTCTTGGCATAGACAAGAGAGTCCTTCTAGTGATTCCTCAGCTTCCTGAAATACTTCACCTGGTATTCCATCAATTCCTGAAGCCTTGTTTATGACAAATGCCTTCCATGCAGCTTGAACTTCCTCCTGTGATAACATTGGTTCTGGCGCACATGCTACCTTCTGAAATGGTGAAATGCCGACTAGTTCTTTTTGGTACAGTGAACTATTGGGAAATGGTCGGTGAGTGAACTAATTAAGTAAAGCTCTGTAGCGTCCTCTAGTCTTATGAACTCATTCCCCCTTTTCTTTCCCATGGGGAGCTCAAGTTCAATGATTAAAAAACAAGAGACAGTGAAGTCTTCCTGTGGCCATTCATACAGGGCCTTATTTAGAGAAGAAATGATTACGCTACTTTGTG
The DNA here is from genome assembly GCA_004026705.1 of Nesogale talazaci. Taxonomy (NCBI): domain Eukaryota; kingdom Metazoa; phylum Chordata; class Mammalia; order Afrosoricida; family Tenrecidae; genus Nesogale; species Nesogale talazaci. The sequence goes on from PVJH01005591.1 coordinate 83,491, forward strand.
CAGTCAGAGGACCTCGGGTCACAGGACTGGGAGCACATCTAAATGCTCATACTCCAGGGAAGGTTGTTGCTAAGCTAGCAGCATGACTGTTTGCTGAGTTGCTTTAGCTTTCTAAAACCTCTCCTTGTAAATGCACGTCAAGGTCAGATGAATAGTAGCAATTATAAGAAATTCATATGTGAAGTAGCTTTATTCAATTGAGTATTCATTCTAATACAGACGAATACGAGGAGGAAATAGGTTTGTTACTTATAGCAACAGTATAACTTCTCTATGAACAACAGACTAACTCCAGTGACCCTTTAGGAGACGGGAAATGTTAGTTCTCCAATATAACTTAATGGTTGAGCTTGATGCATTTCTAAATTCTTGGCTGGTTTTAAGTCATCTAGGAATGCATAAGGACTTACTAATTAAAACTCTGTACTGTGTTAAAAGAGCTATACTTTTATAATTAGGCCTGAAGCTTATATGAGGACTTATGCGTCGTTAGGTAAGATTTAGGCTAAACTTAACTTTTGATGACTGGACAGCCAGCTGCCAGCAGGTTTGGCTGGCTCTTCACCACCACCTCTTTTGCTATGTAAATGCACTGGTTCTTTATCACTGTTCCGAGGGTGCGCACCTGGTTTCAGGAAATTTCAGGAAGTTTGCTGGACCAAATGTGTTTGAGTTCATGGATTACAAAAAGCAGAAGCTTTCATCTTTGCTAGGCCGCATTTGACGTTAAATCTTTCAACGTTACTTGTGGTTCTCTCTATCACCCAGCTTACTAAAATTTCTATCTCCTATACTTTAGAAAATACATACATGTTTCTATTTAAGATGTCAATGTGAGTGACTGAATTAGGAGCTAGGGTCTGGTTCAAAGTAGTCCAGATCTGTTGAACTCTTCTAGACATGGGCTGAATACTTTAAACTCCACCTTGGGTTATCCAAGCACACATTCCAATATGCCTGCCTCGCCATGACACCCTCCTCTTACATGATAAGGAGTTGGAAACAGGTCTGAGTAGTTGTGAGTATTGGAGGAGGGTGACAGTTGGCCTGTGTGGTAGTTACACAGTCTGGTGTCAACTTGCGATGCGGTGGAATCTAGGCTGTCAATCGGGTTGCAGTTTGATGACCCTCATTTGGAGGTGCTAAGGAGATACATAGCTCATTGGAGGCCAGATACACACAGACTCTCCTCTGTCTTCCTGGTGACAAGACACATGGAAGGCTGGTAGAGTCACCACGTGGAGACTTCTGCCAGCATTGAGACGCTTCTACCTCCACTGCATCACAAGACTTTCCTCCCACTGCCCTGTGATCTTCCTGCATTTGACATAATCACATTGTATTTCCTGAGTCTAGAGAGGAATTTATATATTGGTATCAGGCATATGGGCTAATATTGGACTTATGGACTTGATCTGGAGTGGGCTGGGATATTTTCTCAACATACAATTGCTCTTTTTGGGAAAAAAAACTCTTTCTTATACATATCTGAGCATCAATGGATTTGTTTCTCTAGTCATCCTGGACTAACACAGAGTTTCTTGGTCATTTTCAGCATGCTGTGCTTAGTGTACTACTAAATCCTCCATTGGTCATTAACACCGAAGTACATCTATAAAGACTATTTTGGAGTAGAAAGTGTAACCCATTAATTTCCACCACATAGGCTACATGTTGGCCTGACGTTTGTATGGTTGTTATTGAGCTTACTATTGACCCTTTCAAGAGTTTGCTCAAGAGGGCAGGAGATGGAGGGTATTAGCTCCTCATGGTGAAGTTCATAAGTTTCCTGATTACATAAGAGGCATTTCTAGGTGGGGAAATTTGAGAAATCTTTTGGGTTTGAAGTATTTGCTAGCAGTTCTCAGGTGAACATTTTGGTTAGTAGGCATCTAAGTCTGGGGCTCAGTAGAGTGGAGTGGCTAACCCCAGTTTGTATCTCAGCTATTATATCTTCAGATGGATTGAAGTTACTTTCCCAGTGTAGTTGTATTTCATCTTGGGCTTTATAGAGCATTAAAAAAAATTTTTAACTTCATTCTATATTTTCTAAACATACCTTATGCTGGGGTTTATCCTTTTAGGTTAACCATAAGACTGCAGTGGCTGGTACAAAGTGGTCGAATTTTTGTTCCTGCTGTAACACATAGGATATGGCTTAGCAAGGTATCGTGTGTGTGCTTGATACCTGCTTCTTTGACTCCTCAACGATCTAGGGGGCCCTGGGGTCAAACATTTAGATGTACGCATTTAACAAAAAGACCAGTGCCCTAGCTTTGTGTTCATGGCTTGAAGGAAGACTCATCTAGACATGCTTGGGGCCTGGCTTTGCTCAATGAAGCTCTAGCAGCATTTTTTTTAAAATCTAGGAACATAGTTCTTAGGAATAAAACTCATTTTATAAAGCATTGTGTTGGTATTAGTCCTAACAACCTTAAAATCATTCAAGAGCCTTAAATATGTTTTTCCAAGCATATGAAATCACCGTGATCTGAAATAACCACCTTCAAATGTTTTCCCTTTACTTCGGAACCGCATACTCCCACTGAAAGAGCTGCAGATGGTTCTCAAGCCGCAGTTCACCAACCACTGACCTAGCTGGGTCACGACACGCCCACAATATAAAATATCAAATGCCTGACACCAGGCATGTCTGCTATCAGGACTGATCAGCGTCAGTCAGCAGAGTAAACTCAGGTAATGACAAAAAACGTAGATAGTTCATTGTTGTGTTGTGCAATATGGACTCATGCAGTTATGGAAGGTACATAGACATACATTGTACATATAAAGAATCCTCGATACACTTATGAATAAATGTAATAAGTAAAAATAAATATATGTCTTCCATTTTTTGTAGTTGGTAGATCATTTTGACTCGGTCCTTTTGTAAGTAGCTCACATGCTGAAAAAGTGTGAGCGCCCCTGATCTATAGCAATCAGACTCTGTAGCAGCAGTTCTCAACCTGTGGGTCTCGACCCCTCTGGGGGGTTGAACGACCCTTTCACAGGAGTCACTCGATTCATAACACTAGCAAAATGACAGTGGTGAAGGATCAACAAAAATCATTTGATGGTTGGGGGGGGGGGCGGGTCACAACAACTTGAGAAACTATACTAAAGGGTGGAATCAGCATTAGGAAGGTTGAGAACCACTGCTACAGTCTGTCCCACTCTAAGTAGGGCCCACTCCCTGCTGATAAGCACAGTGGATTGTTTCCCTCAAGGAGAGCCCAGAGATAAGATCAAGTCAACTCAAGGAGGACCATGGTTAGGCTGGCTGCCATCTTGAATCTAGGGTCTGCCCACTTGGTCACATGTGGACCCCTAGTTCCTCCCTTTCCTATTGCAGATATATTCCTAGCTCCTCCCCTTCATGTTGTACATATGCCTGTGGTAGAGCCCCTTCCTGCTACCATGTGGTTACCTTAATCAGAGCACCTTGCATATACCCTAAGAATATGTAAGCTGTGGCTGGAAATATTCTTGCTCCCCCACCTTCTCTCTCTGTGCCAACCTGGCTGCTGAAATCATGGCCATCCTCGAGGTGAGCAATGCCTCCCTTATATTGTCTGATGTCTCTTTAATTTTACCCCTCAATTGCACAACTGTTCCTTGGACCCATTCGATTGTGGGGGTTGATACCCCATGGGGGGGGGGCTTCAAAATGTGCTCCCCCACACCACCACCATTCAAACCACACAGCATTCATTGCCATGTCCAGATAGACAGTGGCTTTGTGAACACCGTCCTTGTTCTGAATCCATAGTCCCTGGGAGAGTCTTGCAAAGCTATGGGTGGTTCTCAAAAAAAAAAAAAAAGGCATTCCCCAGAAGAGGGATTTTTTCATACATCAATCTTCAAAACATCTCTCACAGAAACTCTTATGAAGACAGGTCTGGTTGCCCAATGCCTTCCACAGTGGTCTCGTGGATTCCAAAGCTACACGGTGAGTTCCTGTGATAGAATGACTTCTCTCTGTAGACATGCTGACACATGGCCAACTCGTGGACTTCCCCCTTTTGACTGTGGATAACTAGCACAAGTAGACAACTTCACAAGTGGGGTGGAACAAAGACGTCCTGTGTTTCTGCTCTTGGAAAGGAACTGAATAGGGAGCGCTGGCCAAATCTCTATGTGCCCATGCCTGTCCTGATGCTGCCTCAAAATCAAAAACACCTCTTACCGCCAGCCATTCAGTTCCAACTAGAGCGACCCAACGGGACAGGGTAGACCTGCTCTGGTGGGATTCCGAGACGGTTAACTCGTGACACGAGTAGAAAGCCTCTTCTCTCCCCCACAGAAGAGCTGGGGGTTTGAACCCCCGACTTTGCGATCAGCAGGTGAAGCCATGTGCCTCCAGGGCTAGCACAATAATCATTCAGACCACTCCCTGCAAGCGAGTCAAGGCTGACCCACAGCAACCCTGTAGGGCAGGGGAGCAATCCCTCTGAGGGTTTCCCAGACTGAAGCTCTTGGCAGGAGTAGAAAGCCCGGTCTTTCTCCCACAGGCCAGAGCTTGAAGATCAGCCCAAGTTGCCGCAGAAGAAAGGCCTGGCCATCTATTTCCCCAGAGTCCACCACTAAACACCATGGGAACACAAGTCTACGTCAAGTAAGGAATCTCTACACCACCTCCGGTGAGTGGCCAAGACACTTCTGCCTTGTGGGTCCAGTACACCACATTGAGGCGGTCCCATCCCCTGGCGCTCTCACGCATGTTTAGAAAAGCTGCCCATCACCAAGCCATCCAAGTCATCCTCACAAATTGTTCCTATGCTGGAGCCCACGGTGTCCCCTGTGTGTCACTCCATCTCCTTGAGGGCACCGTCCTCTCCCCTTCACTGACTGACCCCCCACTTCACCAACTAGGATGTCCTTCGCCAGGGACTGGTCTCCCCTGACAACCTGTCCAAAATATGCAAGCTGAAGTCTTGCCGACCTTGCCTCCCAAGGACACGCTGGCTGTACTTCTTCCAAGACAAATCAGCTTGTCCTTTTAACAGTCCATGGGACTCTCCATAGTCTTCTCCAGAACCACCATCCCAATGCATTGATGATACTTTGGTCTTCTTTATTCAATATCCAACTTCCATATGCCTGAGAGGCCATTGGAAAAACACCATGGCTTGAGTCAGGCATACCTTAGTCCTCCAAGTACCACCATCCTTGTTTTTCAATACTCTGAAGGAGCCTTGCACAGATTTACCTAATGGGACCCCTCTCTAGATCTCTTGACCACTGCTTCTCTTGATCGTGGATCATCCCAGCGACACAAGATCCTTGACAGCTTCAACCCTCTCCCCACTGAGCGGTCGGTTACCTATTAACCCAATTGAGAGGATTGTGATCTTCTTTCCCTTGAGATGTAGTCCATTCTGAAGCCTACAATCTTGGACCTTCATCGGCAAGTGCTCCAAGCCCTCCTCTTTCAGTAAGCAAGTTTGTGTCATTTGCATGCCTAAAGTTGTTAAAAAGTCTTCCTCCAATCACAATGTCAAATTCTTCTTCGTATAATCCAGCCTCTCTAATTATTTGCTCAATATACAGACTGAATAAGTATGGTGACAGGACACAACCCTGATGCACTCCTTTCCTGATGCCAAACCAAGCAGTACCCTCTGGTTCTGTTTGCACAACTGCTTCTTGATCCATGCACAAGTTCTTCAAGTGCACGGTGAAGTGTTCTGGATTTCTCATTCCTCTCAAGATCATCCATTATTTATGATCCATGGGGTTGGCTGTCTTGGCGCAGTCAATAAAACACAAGCAAATATCTTACTGGTATTCTCTGTTGTCGGCCAATATCCATCTGATGTCAGGACGGATATTGCTGGTTCAACATCCTCTTCTGAATCTGCCAGAACCTCTGGCAGCTCCTGTTAAAGCCCTGCTGCAACTTTTGTTGGAGGATCCCATGACTGATTGGGGTCTCTTGCTTCCACCATTAGCTATCCTTAGTAAAACCAAACTCAAAAACCCGACCCATAGCGACCCAATGAGACAGGACAGAACTGCTCCCATGGGGCAGTTTCCAAGACTATAACTAGAACTCCTGATGGGAGCAGGAAACCTCATTTTGCTCCCACAGAACAACTGGTGATCTTGAACTGCTAGCAAACCAGCGCCTAACCACAATGCCACCTAGGCTCCGGTCACCTGGCCAGTTGCCCTCCAGTGGGCTCAGACTGTTGTTGACCCTGCGGGGGCAGGGGATGATGGGATAGGGAGCTGAGTTCCACAGGATTTCCAACCTTTGCTTTCCCAAAAGTAGAGAGCCAGGCCCTTCTTACACACCACCTCTGGGAGAACCCAACCCAACCATCCACCTTGAGGGGAGCAGCTGAGCACAGTAACCCACCTGCCCCCTTTCTGAAAAACGAACAAACGGAGGAGCTTCCTTCTCAGCTGTGCACTCCCAGCACCCAACTTCCTCCACCAGCTACACCCCACCTCACCCCCACGTTGCACACAACGAAAGCATACTGGCAGGGCTACCTGCCTGGCACACAGGGCTAAGGAAAAGGGCCTCAGGCAGGAATGCCAACTCAGGCCAAAGCCCTCAATGGGTCTTACAGAGCAGGAACATAATGGGAAGAGGCAGTGGCTGATGGGAAAGGAGCCGCAGGAAAAGGAAGTGGTGGCGAAAAAGGAAGTGGTGGCCAAGACCAGTGACAGAGCCAGCCCCGCAGGGACAGCAAGACCAACTGTGGACGCCAGTCCGGGGGGACTGTGAAGAGGCCAGTCCAGGGAGCGGAGGACTTCGGGGACGAGCACTCGGACAGCTTCCACACCTACCTAAGACCATGCATGTGTCCTCCTCCCTGGGGCACTGGTGCTAAGTGGACGCAGGTTCAACTCCCAGGTGCTGCCCTTCACGTGCACCATGACCACCTGTGGGTGCAGGATGCAGCAGAGGGTCCGGACAAGGAGAGATGCCCTGGTGGCCATTGGACTACTAACCTCAAGGTCGGTAGTTCAAACCTCCCAGCTGCTCCAGTGGAGAGAGAAGAGTTTCTCTGCTCCCGCAAAGAGAGGCAGTTTGTACCCGTGAGGCGGGGTGGACACAACGGCAGTGAAGACAGCAGTTGTGAAATGTGCCCGACGAAGATCTGGACTCTTTGGAGGGTCCCAGTCGTCAGATGAAATGTGCCCTGAGAATGACCCAGCTGCCGTGGGCTGCTTTCAGGGTTTTCTCCACAGGGAAAGTTCACCGTGGACAGAGAAAGGGGGGGGTGGGGGGTGGCTGAGAGGCAAAGCACGGAACTGTCCTGATGCTTTTAAAGTCCCCCCGTCATCTCCTCTTGGAAATGCTTCCCCGGATTTTGAAGCGAATGGAAATGAAATTGGAGGGAGGGAAGGATGGGGTGGGGTGGGGGGAGTCAACGTGGTCAGTGCTGGGGGTGGGGGGGAGGGGAAGGGGTCCTGCTACCTTAACAGCCCAAAGCAGCCACAGGACCCAAGGTTGTGGTGGTAACGCTGTCCCTGTCTCACAACGCAGAGTCACCAGGGTGCATGGACCAGGCGGCATTTGGGGGCCCTCCCTGAGCAGGGGCAGTCCCCGGGGAGCACATCCTGTCCAAGTGCAGGCCTGGGCACACGGCTGTGGAGGAGGAGGAGGGAGATAAAGGCTCACCGTTGGCTGGGCTCTTCCTGAAGTTGTCCAGGAACTCCTCCAGGAGCTGGGACTGGTTGGAGGGGGGCAGCGGGCTCTGCTGGCCCGACGAGAGTGGCTCACTGTCGGTGCAGGAAGTGGCCCTGGTTCCTGTTGTGTCCAGAGGCCGGGCCAGCAGAGTGAGGCCCACAGACTTCTCAGAGAAGAGGGCTTCCATCTGCTTCAGGTCCAGATCGGCCACCGCTTCTCCATTTAAGGTCACAATCTCACTGCCCTTTCTCAGACCTGAGAATGAGCAAGGGGGCGGGGGCAGAAAGAAGGGATCTCTCAGAAACATCATGGACCGTGGACTCTCCAGGGATCTGGTGGGTGCTTTTGTCTCAACTTAAAATGCTACTGATAACATGGGGTGGGGGGTAGGGGCGGCTGCTGCCAGCCCTCAGGGATAATCTAAGGAGGGGTCTCCTGTTTGGAAACCACTGAGGAGTCAGTCAAGAGAAGTGTTCCCTGGCACATGACCCCCAAACAATACTTGTGTGATTTGTGCCTGCCTGCCGCCTGCCATATGCTCTTTCTCTCTCCTTCTCTCTTGACATATTCTATACATACCATTGACATATGTATGGACACACATTATATTTACATATATCATATACATAGTATGCTTCACAACTCCACGTGGCGGGAATTTGATTTGGGTCATGTCCATGGTCATCAAGTGTGTTCTGACTCCCAGTGACCCCTGTGCATGGTATCAAGGTTGTGCATCTTTAAGGGAGTAGACAGTCTCCTCTCTTTCTGCCATAGAGCAGCTGGCAGGGTTGACCCACCAGCCTTGCAGTCAGCAGTTCAGTGCTTTCCTAGAGTCACTGTGTGTGTGTGTGTGTGTGTGTGTGTGTGTGTGTGTATGCCTGGGTATTCTCTCTGGATATGCACAAAGGCCCTCTCATTCAATACAGCACACACACACAGGTGTACAAGCCTTCAGACACAAGCACTCGGGTGCTCTCCTGTCTGCCACCCCCTCCCCCACCCCACCCTCCATTGTAGAACAATGCATTCTCAACTAAAACTCTCTGGCTTGCTTTCTCTCAAGCCCCATTGGAAACATCTCCTGAGAAGAAGAAACGTCACCAGTTTCTGGCCTCCTCAGTTCTAAGTGGGGAAGGTGCCTGGGGCACGGTGCCTGCCACCCACTGACCTTCCCCATAGGCCAGGCCATCTGGAAGGACGTCGCTTATGAATATCCGGCTGAGGTGCTGGCGTTCATCCACCTGGGCGGTGACGGCAAACCCTGCGGTGGGAACATAAGGAAAACTCAGGGAAAATGGGGATGAGGGAACAACAAGAAATCTAAAATAGATGGGGAGGAGGGCATAGAGCGCCTGGCGGGGCTCCATCAAGTTTACTGCAGCCGAGAGGAAGTACAGAGAGGCAAATCAAAGTCAAACATGATAGTGGGATAGGAGGAAAGTAAAGGAAAATAGAGGACAGAACTAGGAGGCAAAAGATACTTATAGAGGTGTAAATATAAACATGCACATATATAAATATATTAATATGTAACTAGGAATATAGGTCTATATACATATATTTATTTGTTAAGTATTAAGGTAACAGATGGACACTGGGCCTCTACCCTAATCCTCCCTGAATGTCAGAATACTTTGTTTTAACAACCTGGCATTTCCAACACGATCCCTGAAGATAAAATATGTGGTGAAGAAAGCTGATGGTGCCTACCTATTACAAGATACAGCATCTGGGGTCTTAAAGGATTTAAGATAGCAGCCATCTAGCAGGGAAGCAACAAAGCCCACATGGAAGAAGCACACCAGCCCTAAGCTCATGAGGTATTGACAGAATCAGAAGACCCCAAACAACTATTGTGATGCAAATGAGGGAGGTTGGAATGAAAACCCCAAACCCATCTGTAGACAATCAAACATGCCTCCTAGAAGGGTCACAAGGAAGGGATGAGCCAGCCAGGGTGCAGTGTAGCACCAAGGAAGCACACAACATTTTTCTACTTTAATGCCTTCTCCCCCTCCCTAACTCTCATGACCCCAGTTCTGTCTTTCAAATCTGGCTAGACCAGAGCATGTACACTGGAACAGATAAGAGCTCTTGATACACAAAATCCAAGACCGATACCTTCCCCCCCCCCCCCCCGCCCAACTGAGCAGTAATGAGAGTAGCAATACAATGAGAGTAGGAGTAGAATGGGAACAGAGGGAGAACTAATTGCAATGATCAATGTACCACCACCCCCAACCCCCCAGGGGGACAAAAGAAATATGGGTGAAGGGAGACAGTGGAAGGTGCAAAATATGAAAATAAAAGTAATCATGGGTTCACGAGGATGGGAAGGTCGGGGTGGGGGGAGAGGAGCTGATACCAAGGACTCAAGTAGAAAAATGCTTTGGTAATGATGATGGCAACATAAATAGAAATGTTCTTGATACAACTGATGTATGGATTGTTATAAGATCTGTAAGAAAACCAAATAAAATGATTTCTAAAAAAGAAAGCAAGCTCAGGGTCAAAGTCAAGAACCCCCTCAGCACCCACTTTCCTGAGCACCTGCTCGCATGAGCACAGTACACTGAGAAACCCCTCATCACCCCTACTTTGAAAGCATGGGTGTCCAGCAAGGCTGGGCCTCCTACTCCCACCACCCAGGGGCAGTGATGCCAAAAAGTAAAAGCACTTAAAAGCATGGGTGTGTAGCCAGAAAGAAAAGAAAGAGGAACACGTTAGAGCCCACTGCTTGAAAAACAAGACAGCAAAGCCTTATTCAGAAATTGAGACCGGTCGTGACTCATCTTGGAAGAACTTCAATTCGGTGGAACTCAACAACTCTCGGTGGAGAGAGAACTCTGAACAGGGCTGGTGACTTGACAGGGTGCCCTATTGGGGCAGCAGTGAAGCCCTGTCTGCTCACACCCGTTAGAGATCTGCCAGAGGGAGAGGGGGCCGTGTGCTTCCAGGAAGATGTACAGCCTTGGAATTCCTGTGGGGGGCAGTTCTACTCTGTCCTCTGGGCTCAAGGTCAGAACCGGGTCAGCACCAATGGGTTTGGTTGAGTTATTCATTTTTGTTTTTTGAGAGGCTCCATAAGAAAACAGGGAGACTAGCAGATACAGTGCTTGCCCGACTTACTTAATTCTACATGCAAAGCCCAGGCGAGTCCTCCCTCCACTGTGAGGATCTCCCCTGACCGGGGAGATCCCCTTCTCTGTTTGCATGGGGGGGGGCACTCACTTCCAGGCTTGGTCCCTAACACCAGGAGGGAACAGGAAGAGGGTGGATCCTGACCCCTTGTTTCCTCTGTGTCTCAGGCAGAGTCTGGTATAAGGTGTCACCATACTCACTGCCACGTTGCTGATGCCAGCTCCACAGAAAGTAATGAGCTTCCTGGGGGGCTTTCAAGACTGCAGTTTCCCCAAATGTCTTTGCCAAGTTTCTTCATTCATTCATTCATTGAAATACCAGGAAGACCCAGCACACCAAGAAAAGGGAGGTCCATTGAGTATAAGCAAATGTTCCAAGGAAAACACCCACATCTAATCTTATTCACATAATATATATAATATTACATGTTATATAATATATAATATATAATTATATAATATAAATATATAATATAATAATATATAATATATTATATATATGAGAATCATTGACAAAAGGGAGCTTCAGTATATTTAAAATCATGACTAGAATTGGGTCCCCTGGTGTCACTTTAGGGAAAAGAATTACCACATATACTCCTGCATTAGCTGCGCTTTTGTGTCACGCTTTCCATGAGCTATCTCAGCTGGTAAAACGCCGTGTCTCCGCTGGTCTTTGGGTCGGCTTATACTCTAGTACATGCAGTATCTTGCAACTCTACGCACGCAGTACCAAGAGTGGGAAGGTGGAGCTCTGACCCTCTGAGACCCTCTGACCAGAGAGATCATCATGGACGTGAACTGACAGGCAGAAGCATTGTCCCTTGCTGCGACAAAATCCCAGCAGGAGCCCCAAGGCCATCAGGCAGGTTCAGCTGCATCTCAATTCTGTAGGGCAGAGTAGAAGCGCCCCTGGGGGTTTCTGGTCCCCTTGCTTCAGCAGCGGGAAGCATCACCCACTGCCAGCAGGGCTCCTGGTAATCAGCTGAGAGCTAACTTTAAACACAAAAGGAACTGTGATAATTTGGTGGCGGAAGTGACCAAGGGGGCCAGCTGGTGGTTTCAAACTGCCAACCATGCGAGACGGCAGCCAAACCAGCCCGGGGACTCCTCAGGGGTGAGCTCATTCAATGTTGGACCCTAAGATCCCCAGCTAGTTTTCCAGCTGACTATTTTGTGTAGCTCACGAACAATGTTACGGGTACCCATAAGGTCCCAGCAGAAGAGTGGTGTCCCACCCTTGCTGGATGAGCGATCCCAGGCTGGGAATCTTTACGGAAGCAGACTGTCTCATCTTTCTCCCCGGGAGATGGTGGTGAGCTTGAACCTGAGACCTTGAGATTCGCAGCACAGGGCTTCCCCGACAGCGCCACCCACGCAGATCAGGATAGACAGGGAGTTGTTGGTATGCTGGTCCTTACCAAAGTCAGAGAGGCTGCTGGCCTTGGTGAGCTGTATGTCACACACCGGGAGCGGGAAGACCTCTAGCTCATCATACACCTATGGAAGGAGGCAACACAGCGTCAGAAGACAGCTTGGGAAACCCAGTAAAACAAGAACTCCGCTAACAAGTTACCTCTGGCAGCGCCACCCGATGGCAGCATGGCTGCCCCCCCACCTGACAGGTCTTCCCCCCCCCCCCCCGATCCTGGGCTGCAGTGGCATGTCCCCTTTAACCGGAAGGGCACTTGCCTGGTCCTGCATGGACTCAGATGGACTGGGGACATAGCGGTCGCTGCCCTCATCTGTCAGTCTCCGAAGCTGCAGGCTGTAGTGGCTGGGTTCCAGCTGCCGCAGCTACAAGAAAACAGAAGGGATCGTCAGAAGTCCTTTTTAGCAGACTCCTTTAAAGGGACAAGTGGACATTTCTAAAAGAGATGCTGTTCATGAGATACTGACTTGAAGCCTACGGCAAAGCTCACCCTTAAACGTTAATTACCTGGGACAGTTAATTACCTTGAACATGGCTTCTTCTAAGTCAGGGGTGAGGCCTATCCAGCCCGGGAGCTGTAGCCGGCCCCAAGGAAGCGTCCCTGTGAGTTAACAGGATGCTCCCCAGCAAAGAGCAGCAGTGCCAGACATTACTACAAACATCTCACTGGTGGCGAGTGGGTCCCTATGCGTTGGAACAGAACAGAGCAGAAGTGCCCCTGAGCCTATAGCTCTTGACGGGGATAGAAAGCTTCATCTTTCTCCTGCAAAACCCTGAGGTTATCGGTCCGACACGCAGCTCACCCACCGCTCAGGCTCCTTGGTTAGGCACAGCACAGAGTTACCAAGTTCTGCAGGCCTTTGCCCACCCTTTCATCCACCGGCTTGCATTTGCGCTTAAGGCTATTTGAGCTCTCCTGTGCCACCTGGTGGTAGAAAATCGGATCTGCGGCTGCGGATGCCACGTCCATCTCTGTCCGGCCACTCCGCTGCTCAGAAAGTTCCTTCTCAGAAAGGCGGCAGAGCCCAGCTTGGATAATTAAAGAAAACCACCCCAGCTGCGAACCTCACGACACCACTGTGAGCAGCATCAGGTGCCTCGCCAAGTCCAGAGGATTTCGGGAACAATTCTTTAGGGGTGCGTCACCTTCTTAGGGCCCACCGCCTCTCTCGAAACGCTTCCCCAGGCTCAGAACCCGAGTGTGCCACATAGAAAGGTACACAGAGAGTCAGTCCCCAAGTGTGTAGAACTGAACGGTGACTCCCAAAGCAGGCGTCGACCTGACTACACCCGGGTCCTCAGCATGATGGGGTTGGCCTCTGTGTGGTGAAAGGATGTCATTACGCTACACGTTGTAAATCGGAACCTCTGGGAAGGAGATCGGGTGGCAGCGGAGAGGTTATGGATTGGACTGTGATCCGAAAGACCAGCAGTTCAATACCCTCAGTCGCTCCACAGGAGAAAGACAGGGGTTTCTACTCCTGCGAACAGCTACGAACCCTGAAATTCAGGGGGCAGTTCTTCCCTATCCTGTATTGTCATTCTGCGTCAGCACTGGCTCTGAGGCCCTGATTGAGAGATGATGTGGAGGAGGAGGAGAGGTTGCTAGGACTTGTATTAAATGACTGAGGACTCGATCCACAAAATTAGGCCATGTCTTGAGTTATTCTCTTATAAGAGAGACAAGAGACAAAGCAAGTGAGAAGAGAGCCAAACCCAAGCCAAACTCACTGCCAGCACATCATTCTGACAGCGACGCCGCAGGGCAGGGCAGAGCTGCTTCTATGCATTTCAGAGACCAGAACTCTTTACGGGAGAAGAAAGCCAGGCCTTTCTCCCTCAGGGCGGCTGGTGGTGTTGAACTGCCGACCTTGAAGCTGGCAGGTCAATTTTTCACCCACCACCATGCTGCGAGGGTTCAGTGCCGCCAAGACAGAGGAAGGGGCCCTGCTCTGTGACACTCCCAGACCCAGGCAGGGCAAGACTGATGCCCACAGCCTTCCCCGAAAGCCGGCAGAAAGAGAAAAAGTCTTTCCCTGCAGCTGCTACTTAAACTTCCAGGGCCTGAACTGCGAGAGAACCAATTTCTGCTAAAGGCACCCAGTTGTGATATTTCTGCTATAGAAGGACTGGGGAACCGAGAATTTTCCACGTACTAAAGTTAGGACACACTGTCCACCTGGGGTGTGTGTGTGTGTGTGTGTGTGTGTGTGTGTGTGTGTGTGTGTGTGTGTGTTCGCTAGTAAAACACCCGGCCTGCAACACAGAAGCACCTCGTTTGTTGATGCCATCCTCCTCCACCGTCCACTCACAGATGGTCCGTGTTTGGAGTTACTGTTCAGAACACAGCTCGGTCTCGAGTGAAAACGAAAGAGGCATTCTGTTTACACCAGAACCGACTTCCGGCAGGGTCATCGGAACAGAGCCCCACTGTCCAGGATTCCCACAGACTGCCACAGAAGGTACAAGAAGGTGACCATGGCCACGCCATCTCTCTCACACACACCCAGGCGGGGAGCAGCATTCAGTAGAGGGCCAGCTGTGTGACTGAGTGCAGTGGGAGTGTGACCACGGCTCCTGCCGGGGAGGAAGGCTGCGCTCTGAGGGGGTGGTCTGACAGCAGAGCCGTTACTGACCTTGCAGGCCAGAGACAGGACATCCTGCACGCTGTGCTCTGGCTTGATGGCCACGGTGACGACGTGGTGGTCGGGGAAGTGCACCTGCGCCACGGTTTCCCAGTGGCTGTCTCGGCGGCCGCCGTCGGCAGCAGAAGCACACCTGGGCAGAAGGTCTTCAGGCTGTTTGCAGGCACCAAAGGAAGAGGCAGACAGGTGTACTGAGCGGGGGAAGGAAGCTGGACACCCGCTCCCCGAGGGTCTGTGCCCTCTCACGAGCCTCCCACAGCCTCACCGGAAGTCAGCTGCAGGGCGATCACCTGGACCTGACATCCTGCCCCAGGCTCCCTCCATGATGCCACCTGGCCTCACAGAGGAAGTGACCCGCTCACTGCCATCAGTCCGTTCTGGCTGATAGTGACCCTGCAGGAAACCCTGGGGTTTCCAACGCTGTGACCCTTTACAGGACACACAGCCTTGGCTTTCTCCCGGGGTAGTCGGGGGGTTTGAACTGATGATGCCTTGCTGTAGGCAGTGCAACGCGAAACCCACCGCACCACCAGGGCTCCCGGAAAAGTCAGAGCCAGCAATGCACATCAGGATGACGTATAGCTCTCCCTAGTGGTCGCAGTTGTTCACCAGGCCTTTCTTCTGAGGCGCCTTGGCTGGATGTGAAGCTTCCAGCTAATAGCCAAATGCTGGACCGTTTGCACACACACACCCCACCCCCGGGTCTCCCTAAGCCACCCTCCCTGCTCTCGTGGAACTGCTACCTGAGTCACACCCCCTCTGAATTTCACACTAACATAAACAGAGTCTCAGCCCTCACCCCTGAAAACCCGCAGCCAGGCCCAACCTCTTGGGTCACCTCCAGGCCTGTTTGCAGGGGTGAATGTTCCAGCCCATGGCAGCCCCCTGGGTCGGGGGGACCTGCTCTCCCCCAGGTTTTTAGGGTCTGGTTTTAGATAAGTGGACCAACGGGTCTTTCGTCCAAGGCCCGTTCTCCAGGCAAATCAACAACCCTTTGATGAGCAGTCACATGCACTTCCGGCTTCTGCCACTGGGAGCTCCCTCGGATGCCTTCTTTTTTTTTTTTTGGGGGGGGGGGGCGCATCACTGCTCTCTGGTGGTGGGAGCAGGAGGCCCAGCCACACAGCTGGAATTGAACCTCTGTCCCAGTAGACCGCAGTCCCGCGCACAACTATGCCACCGGATGCCTTCTTAAACCAAACTCACCGTCCATTCACGTTGATGCCCCACCCGTAGCGACCCTACAGGACAAGGTAGGGTCCTGTCCCGTGGGTTTCTGAGACTGCCACTCTTTATGGAAATAAAAAGCCCACCTTCCCCTCCCCCCCCTCCCGACTCGGTGGCTAGTGGTTTAAACTGAGGACCCTGCACTGATCAGTCCACTGGGACTCCACTTCTTGGTTAAAAATCAACCCCGAATCCTGGGGAGAATGGTTCCTCGTGCCTTCAGCCATTTTTAACAATGAAAGCCTAGGTTCCTGGTAAACAAGCGGCCATCCAGCTCAGAAACAACAAAGCCCACGTGGAAGAAGCACACCAGTCTGTATGTTCATGAGGTATCAAAGGGATCAAGAATCAGGCATCAAAGAACTAAAAATCAAGTCACTGTGAATGGAGGGGGGGTGTGCAGACTAGGGACCCAAGAACCATCTGTAGGCAACTGGACATCCCCTTACAGAAGGGTCTCGGGGAAGCGACAAGTCAGTGAGGGTGTAGTGTAGCAACCATGAAACATACAACTTTTCTCTAGTTCCTAAATGCTTTCTCTCTCCCACTATCACAATCCCAATTCTACCTTACGAATCTGGCTAGACCAGAAGATGTACACTGTAGAGATAAGAACTGGAAATACAGAGAATCTAGGACAGATGATCCCTTCCGGGCCAGTGCTGAGAAGGGCGATACAGGGTGGGTGGGTAGAGGATGGGGTATAAAGGGGGACACAGGATTATAAGGATCTACATATAACCTCCTCCCTGGGGGATGGACAATAGAAAAGTGGGTGAAAAAAACATCGGACAGTGTAAGATATGGCAAAATAATAATTTATAAATTATCAAGGGCTTGCGAGGGAAGAGGGAACAAAAAGAGAGGGGGGAAATGAGGAGGTGATATCAAGGGCTCAAGTAGAAAGCAAATGTTTTGAGAATGATGAGGATAACAAATGTACAAATGTGCTTGAGACAGTGGATGATGTATGGATTGTGATAAGAGTTGTATGAGCTCCCAATTTTAAAGATATATATATATAGATAGATAGATAGATAGAGAGAGAGAGAGAGAGAGAATATGAAGGTAACGTCACATTACTTAATAGTAATCTTACAAAATATGAAGCATGATGGGAAACACGTGTTTGGGAAGACTTGAGTTTTAAATACCCTTGTGAACAAAAATAAAAAAGAATGATGATAGTAACAATACTGTTATTTTGAGACTTTAAATGGAATGATAACTATGAATACACTAGAACCATTCATATAAACATGTGTGATGCTTAATCATTGTTTGTGTTAGATGCAGAAGAAAAGAAAAAAATAAAGCCAGGATTCCCCAAGTTTCTTGCCCTGCTGCCTCTTTACAGGAAGAAAAGAATCCTTGGTGCTCCCTCTGCCGATCATCCTGGATCCACTACAGGTTTCCCTTTCTGCTGTTCTATGGGATCATTCCATGAGGCGATCTCACCCCCTTTGGGAGACCCTGACGCAGACACCCTTTTCAAAACCATCCTCCAAGAAGCTTCTTGGAGCATCTTCTAGAAGCCTCTCCCAGAGGACTGTTCTGAACTCTACATGCCGTGCTTGCATGGACCTCTGTGATTTGCAGCAAAGACACAAAGCATTTAAGAAGTAACCCAGCAATACTTTCCACTGGCAGTGTCCCCCTGGATTCTCGAATAAGCCTCACTGACAAAGAAAAACAAAATGAGAGTGAGGAAGAGTGGGAGGAGAGTTGAAGTCAAAATATTCAGAATCAGTAGTGCTGAAGGAAGCAATCCAAGCTGCATTGGAAACATTAGGCAAAAACAAGGCTCCAGGAATGGACGGGATACCCACTGAAATATTTCAACAACCTGAGGAAGCACTCACTCGTCTATGCCAAGAAATGTGGAAGCCAGCTCCCCGGTCAACTGACTAGCCGAGACACTAACAGTGTCTTTGATATCACAGGTAACTAAAATTTTGCTGAAGATCATCCAACAACATTGCAGCAGTGCACTGGCAGGAAGCTGCCAGAGACTCGGGACAGATCCAGAAGAGAATTTGGAATAAGCAATATACATATATCACGGCAGATGTCAGATGGATCTTGGCTCGAAGCAGAGACTACCAAGAAAATGTTTACTTGTGTCTCGTTGACTATGCCAAGGTATTCAACTGTGTGGATCTTAACAAACTTTGGATAGTTTTGAGAGGAATGGGAATTCCAGAACGCTGCACCATGCTCGCTCAGAACTTTGCAAAAGGCAGTTGTGCCAACAGAACAAGGGCTTATTGCATGGTTTAAAATCAGGTGTGCACCATACTTACTCAAAACTGTATGCAGAGCAAATCTTCAGGGAAGCTGGCTTACGTGAAGAAGAATGCGGCATCGGGATTGGAGGAAGTCTTATTAACAACCTGAGGTATGTAGATGACACAGTCCTGCTTGCTGAGGGCATGCCAATGAAGATCGGGGACTGACATCTTTAGCCTGGATTGCAGCTCAGTGTAAATGCCTGACAACTGAATCAATAAGCAACTCTCTAACAAAAGGAGGAAAGATGGAAGTTGTCAAGGCTTCAGTCTTGCTCGGATCCGCAATCAATAATCATGGAAGCGGCAGTCAAGAGACGCAACGACACATTGCATCAGGTAAATCTGCTGCACAAAACCTCTTCTGAAGTGTTGAAAAGGACGGACATTACTTTGAGGACTCAAGTGATGGTATTTTCAATTGCCTCACATGTGCGGGAAAGTTCAACACTAAATAAAGAAACCCCAACAAGAATCAATGCCTTTTAACTGTCCTGCTGGCAAAAGTACCACGGACTGTCAAGGAAGCAGCACACACGCACCATAAGAAAAGCGGGAAGCAGAAGAGCGTCTCCAGGCGCCGAGGAGGAGGAGGAGGCAGCGGCTACCACACTTCCCAAGAGGGTCTGGCCCGACAGGAACCTACAGGGACCACAGTGGTCCCCTTCCTGAAAGCCCCTGCCAGGTTAGTCCTTTCCTTTGAAGGACTTCAGGCAGGTGTGTGAACCCCACTGACAGGATTGGAATTACACTCATGCACCAGCAGAGGGGAGAGTGGAGCAAGAGACCAGGCAGAGAGCAGGGCGGAGCCAAACCCGGGAAAGCAAAACCTGTGACCGGCTCATGGCAGAGGCACAGTAGTTACTCTTTGGGCTGCGATCTGCACATTCACAGTTCAAAACCACCAACAGCTCCGTGGGACAAAGTCTGGGCTCTCTACTGCCATAAATGCCACAGGGGACTGAGTTATCACTGACTTGGTGGCAGAGAGACCCCATGGAAGTGGAGGTCTGCTCCAGCCATCCTGGGGATCAAGTGCCACCTCCTGTTCTCCAGTCATTTCACCAAAGAACCCTCTCCAAACTCACTGCCATTGAGTCGCTGTCGACTCAAAGTGACCCTACAGGAGAGGGAAGAACTGCCCCTAAGAGCCTCTACACCTGTAAGTTTTTATCATGATTGTTATTGTTGTTATTTTGCCCCCAACAGTTTCTTTGGCAAGTAGTTTACCTACCACATCATATCACGGAGAATTGTACAATCACCCCCACATCCATTTGAGAGCATTCCCTCTGCCCCATAGGTAAATCCCCTTTAAGATAATTTATGCAATCGC
>PVJH01005592.1:0-110409 GCA_004026705.1 Nesogale talazaci
ACCATACAGTAGTCAGTTTCAGTGTTCAAACAGCATTCATAGTCTCTCGGATCTTCTTTGTCTCTGGGCCACATTTTTCTACTGCAGTACAAGGATTAAACTAGCTTTCCATTGTTTTCCAGTTCAGGAAATTATTTAAAGATTGCGATGGTAATTAAATTGCTTTCCAACCCATTCTTTGTCTTAATTTTTCTGATAAGTTTAAAATTCTTTATCATTTTAAATATCTGGGTGGGTGTTCAGAATAAAAGTACAGAGACCAGTCTCTTACCATCCAGATTGAAGCTATTTTGCTGAGGCAGAAAAGCAATTCTCAAAAGAGACACACTACACTGCAGAGATGGTTTGTCACACTGTCGCTCTCCACCAGCACCTTTCCTCTTTCTGCAGAGGCGACCATTGTGAAACGTTGATGGGAACCTTCCGGTTAAGGAAGGGCAGGGAAGATGGAAAATTCCATGGAGGTCAAAAAACACCCTTAGAATAGGGGAGTAGTCAATAAGAGTGTAGCTGATAAACGGCACCAAAACTAATTACTCATTCAAGGGCCCTGCAATTAGTGAACGCTCTCATCTTGACCGTGCCGGATGGGGAAAGAAACAACCTCAAAGAACCGTGTTGCCATGGAAGAAGCCCACCAGTCTGTATGATCGTGAGTTGTCTATGGCAGCAGGTATCAGGCATCGAAGATCCAGAACAAAACATCATATTGATGTGAATGACGGGGGTACAGAATGGAGACCCAAAGCCCATCTGTAGACCATAGGACATCCCCTTACAGAAGGGTCACAAGGAAGAGACGTGCCAGTCAGGTGGTATAGCAAGGACAAAACTTTCCTCTAGTTCGTTAATGCTTCCTCCTCCCACCCCCCGCCCCATGACCCCAATTCCCCCTCACAAATCCACCTAGACAAGAGTATATACACAGATGCAGATAGAGCTGGAAACACAGGGAATCCAGGACAGGTTAAACCACTCAGGACCAATAAAGATACCAGGAGGGGAAGGGGAAGGTGGAGGGAGAAAGGGAGAACCGATTACAATGAATGACATATAACCCCCTCCCTGGGGGACAGACAACAGAAAAGTGGGTGATGGGAGACAGTAGTGTGTGACATGAAAAATAATAATAATTTATAAATTATCAAGGGTTCTTGAGGGAGGAAGGGAGTATGGAGGAGGAAGGGGGGAAATATGAGGAACTGATTTTAAGGGCTCGAGTAGAAAGAAAATGCTTTGAAAATAATCATGGCAACATATGTATGAATGAATGTGCTTGACCCAATGGATGGATGGATGGATTGTGATAAGAGCTGTATGAGCCCCCAATAAAATGAATTTTTTAAAAGAAAAGAAACAGTGTTGCTGGTTATAATAAGAAAGTCACACGCACTAGCCCCGTGACAGTTTATGACCACCTAGGAAAACTCCACAGCGCTTCTGATATGACCAAATAAGGAAGAAGAGTGAGGGGTGGACCTCACTTACCAAAAGTCCCCACTCCACCCCCACTTCCGTTGAACAATGGTGGCTATTCCTCCCCTTGGTGCTATCACATTTACAATGCGTGCCTGCATTGTACTACGATCCAAGGTCATCTCTACACCAGGGAAACTGAGCTACTCTTCCTCCTTCCGAATATTCTTCAACTTGGAAACGAATGCTTGGCCGAGTGAGACGCAATGCCCATGTGACACTCTTCTGCAGAGCAGGATCACTGACTCTCTGATCCTTTGGAGGGGAGCAGAGCCAGAGGCCAGGGACCTGTAGGAGCACTCATGATGGAGTCCCTGGGGCGCAGTGATTAGGCACTCAACTGCTAATGGAAATGTTGGCTGTTGAAATGGATCTGACAATGTCTAGGATGAGAGGCCAACTGATCCCTTCTGCAATCCACAGGAAGCACCTGCTCTCTCCATGAATTGGAATCACCTCCAGACAACCAACAACAAATGCCACTTATAAAGCCTTGCTGTATGAGGTTTTAATGTTACCTATGTGTTACCTGACAAACACATCCATGGAAAATTGCTGTTTCTCTGCAACCAATATTTAGACTTATCCATACATCAGCATAGACTTTGGTCATTTGTCTCATCCATCTATTAGACTATATTTTGGCCATTTGTTTATATTGTTTTGTAGACCAAGAAACAGGACCATTAACGTGCTCCTCCCCTGATGGTGCAGTGGTAACCTGTTGAGCTGCTAACCACGAGGTCAGCAGTTCAAACCACCCACAGCGCTGCTTTCACCCTCCAGGAGGGAGTGAGCCTCAGAAACTCACAGGGGCGCTTCTACCCTGTGGGGCCACGATGAATCCGGATGGACTTGATGGTGAGGAGTGGATGGTCCCCTCGCCCACCTTTTTCAGTTTGCTATCTTACACGTACCACGATGAAAACTCTTGCTCATGTTTCTGTTAGTGCGCACAAGCAGGAATTTCTCTAGGGCAGACACCTAGATGTGTTTGTGCTGAGTTTCAGTTTTGCCAGTAAAGTAAGATTTCTCAATTTCCCACATCTTTACTTGTAACATTGTTTGCACCAGATTTTTCCATTTTTGTCAAACAAATGAGCATGAAATGGAATTTATTGCTTTCATTCATTACTAGTGAATTTAAACATACTTTTATACTTTTAACAGGCATTTATGTATTCTTTCCTGTGACTACTCTAATAAAATTATTTGCCTGGGTTTTAAATTGGGCTACTTTCCACTCCTTTTCTGATTTGTCAAGATTCTTTATATGTTCTGGAAACTAATCCTTTATTGCTGAGTGTGCGACAAATATCTCCTGCCCCAGAGCTGGTCTTTTAATTTTGTTTCAGGGGGGGTCTTTTTGCTCACCCAGGAGTTCTTCATTTTAATATAAGCAAATATATCAGTTTGTCTCTCTACAGAATGCTCTTTCTGATTTTTCTTTAACCAGAGTCTCCTTTCGGAGGAAAGGGATCATAAGTATCTTTTTAGAGCCAACCGTATATAGTCTCGATGTCAGCCATCTTTCTCCAGAAATCTTTGTAAAATACCATAAAGATTATTTGTTGCTATTATGAAAGTAAGTAGCTTTAGAAGTGCTGGATCGCTGACCACAATATTGGTGGTTCAGTCCCACCAGCCACTCCAGGAGACAGGTAGTGGTAGTTACATAATCTGGTATCAATGTGAAGGTTCAGAGTGAAGGGGAAAAGTCTAGTCTGTCAATCAGATCACAGCCAATGAGTCCCCTGTATGATCATGGTTTTCTGGGAATTCCTGTATTCCTCCTTGGAGGCAGGAGTCTCTCTCTCTCTCTCTCTCTCTCTCTCTCTCTCTCTCTCTCTCTCTCTCCACTCCCTATGAGAACTCCCTGAGGAGAAGACACATGGAGAGAGGCTGATAAAGCCACACCTCTGGAGCTTGAGAAGTCACACAGAGACCTCTGCCAGTGCTGAGATGCTTCCAGCACCACCAGAGCCACAAGACTTCTCATCCATTAGCCTGTGATCCCCCTTCATTTGGCATAATTGCATGCGTTTTGTGAAACTGAAGAGGACTTTATAGATTGGTATCGGACATATGGGCTAATATGGGACTTATGGACTTGATATAAACTGGACTGGGATGTTTTCTCAACATTCAACTGCTCTTGTATATAAAGTTCTTTCTTATTCACATATGAGTCTCTATGAATTTGTTTCTCTAGTCTAGCCAGACTAACACAGTGAGATAGTCTTCTCCTATAAAGAGCAGTTCTACTCTGCTATGAATTGGAATAGACTATAAAGCAGTGCAGGAGTCCTAGAGACATGGTGGTGACGAGTTGGGCTGCAATACACATGGCTGGCAGTTCAAAACCATCAACTGCCCCATGAGAGAAGAATGGGACTTTCTACTCCCATAAACAGCTTCAGTCTCAGGAACACACTGGAGCAGTTCTACCCTGTCCTATCGGGTCATTATGAGTCAGTCTTGCCTGGATGGCAGGGAGTACAGACATGAGTATAAGGAGTGAATGTCTAATTTGGGCACCACAGTGTGCTCTTCTGTAAGACAGGAACCACCAGCTACTGAACTAGTTGTTATGGGTCCCAATGGAGACGAAGATGCACACATCAGGACTATGGTTGGCAATTCTATGGGTTCCTTGCTCCATAATTCCCTGGGGAAAAACAAGAATAGAGCCACGGACATGCACATTGGCTCAAAGGTGAGTGATGAACAGGATGGAAGCAAAAATAACTTCCAAAGTGGTAATCACACCAGAAAGCAACCACTCTAAGGTCTGCTCCACTGGGCACTGGACTCCTTCTTCCATTTACAACAACAGAGTCTGCAGACAGCACCTAAAAGGGCCTGGAAAACCAGCCTAAAAGCAAAAACCACCAGCTGACCTCATCTTCAGCATGGTCCCGCTCAAAGGAGGGAATTAGCAGAGGGGAAAACAATTGACTTTTTTGATATTATATAATTGCATTGTATTTTTGCCAGGTGTTGAATTTCATCACCCACTGCTTCCATGTCACATCCTGAAAGAGTTTATTGTTACCTGCACCAAACAAGGTCCAACTCATAACTTTGTAAGAAGCACAATTCCACATTCTTTGTCTCATGACAATAAAAAATCTTCAGGTCAATAGGCAATTACATTCATGAAACATGCTGTGCTTTGAATGAACACTGTTCTTGTTGAGATGGCCCTCGCTTACAGAAAGACTGTTTTTAGAAAGGTTGGCAAACAGAATCAAAGTGCTCAGTCCAAGCATGCCCGGCCACACTAATTCTATCGAACTATTTCTTACCAAAAGCTAAGAGAAAAACCAAAAGAAGAACACTTTCTTTTCACCATTTGGGGACTGATTTCCCCATGTCTATCTCTCTTTAGCAGTCTGAATCTCCTCCACAGCATTTTGAAAATAACTTTCCAGCAAAATGCTAGCATGGGACAGTCAAGTTGCAGGTCATCAGATGGGAAGCTCTTGTCTTTGCATGTTGAGGAGGAATCATATAGCCTTTCTGTTGAAGTTCAGTTTCTGCGTAGAGCGGACCAGGTTCGTTCTCAAGAACTGCAGGGCTATGGAGATCAGTTGAAGAACCTCATCTTCAACAGTAAAAGTGTGAAGGACAAAACCATATATGTGTTCTTCACTATTGTAAAAAACCAAGTCGCTTCATTTTCTAATAAAGACTGATTTCTAAATGAAACATTGACTTGTTAGACCGACCCATACTCCTTCTTACCAGAGACAAGAGAAGAGCGAGATCTGAGTTCCAGTCTTGACACTGTGTCTTTGCACAGAAACATCCTCTCACCCCTCCCCACCCCCGCCTTCTGAGCAGCAATTCTTCTGCACTGCTGAACTATCATCATATAGATACATATCTGAACCCCCCAGCTGGTTTCCCCACCATCAATTTCTTACTTCTTCTCAAGTACTCTCTACACCAGTGGTTCTCAACCTTCCTAATGCTGCAACCCTTTAATACAGTTCCTCGTGTTGTAGGGAACCCCCAACCATAAAATTATTTTAGTTGCTACTTCATAACTGTAACTTTGCTACTATTATGAATAATATGAATATCTGACATGCAGAATGTATTTTCGTTGTTACAAATTGAACGTAATTAAACATAATTCAAGCATAGGGATTAATCACAAAACAATATAATTATATACTATGAAACATTGTATGGGTTTTCCAAAGGTCTTAGGCAAGGGTCATGACCCACAGACTGAGAACCACTGCTCTATATCCATGGATCGCGAAGTTTGGTCTGCAGACAGCCAGTGTCAGTGTCACCTGGAATCTACCTAAAAAAGATAAACTTGGGGACTTTCCTCCACACCTACCAAGTCATGCACACTGAACTTGAATCAGTGTTTGAAGAGCTCTGTGGTGTTTGAATATCATTAATCGCTACTGGCTATTTACAGTAAAGTGAAAGTTCCTTCGCATCGCTCCAAAGGCCTTTTAAGGTCAGCTCTTTTTAGATCTCCAGGTTCAACCTCTAATCTTCATTCCATCCCCTACTCCATACCCACAGTGAACTACACTACAGAGCAACCCAAACTAGTGGAGATGAGACACGATCTGTTCAGCTTTTCTTTCCCCTCCTCTCACCCAGTTAGTCCCTTTCGGTCTCCTGATTTTATGCCTACTTCTATTGTCATATTTTTATGATATCCTGCAAAATATTTGGAAACCTTGGCTAACTCTATGAGCCTGTCATGAATCTGAAGACATATGTTCAGTCTTTCTTCCTTTTAACAACCACTAATTGAACCCCTAGCATACAAGTGGGTGCCCAGAATACAACAGCACAGATGGAGCTTTGAACCTTCAGCACTTATGATTCAAGATTTGTAAATGAGGAGACTAGAATTTAAGACATTTAATGGACCTCATAATTGGTAATTGATCTATCTTTCTATACCAAACCTTCACTTTTCCCCTATATAATCCTAGATGGATCTCACTCCCCCTTTTCTTTGTGTCCAGATGAATTTACTAACTTTATAATGCCCAGATCAAGAGCTAAGTTGTCCAGAAATCCACCTCTGGTAATCTCTTTATTAGCAACATTTATTAACCATCTTATTCCATGAGTTGTTACCTTTGATCATTACTCACTTGTTGTATAGCCCTAAACTAGATCTTATCTTATCTCTTTCTTTTCCCAAGATAAGTGTAGCAAAATGGCTGAGAGTCAGGAAACCATGTCTCAGTACTGTTCTCTCTCTTTGTGTACCTGACTTTCCCTTTGTAAAATATGAATAGTAAAGTAATCATATCTATCTCATATTAAAACCAAACTCACTGCCATCAACTCAATTCCAACTGAAAGCAACCCTATATGAGGTTTCTGATGCTGTAAATCTTTATAGGAACAGAAAGCCTCATCCTTCACTCACGAAGTGGCTGGTGAGCTTGAACTGCCAACCTTGCGATTAATAGCCCAATGCTCACCTGACAGTGTTATCAGGGTCATACAGTCTCATGACTTGCAGCTGCTTTAAGGAGGAGGAGAGGAGAACTTTGCTGATTATCCACAGCAAAGATCTGAATAGCCTCAATGAAAGCTTTTTTAGGCAGGAACCAACACTTATACTATCATTGCTCTTGATTCTGCAGTGCAGAGTTTCCATCATTCTCAGGACAGAATGGGACTGAGGCCCCAAAGAGAAATTTGCCACAGTTTTAACAAGCTTAATTATATAATCTTACCTGAAAGGATGGTTGTTTTTTTCTACTATGGAAAGGGACAAGTAAGAAAGATGCAAAATTGAGGTTCCAAAATGCTCAACATCTAAACCACTTGGAATCCATTCCTTAGCGGATTCCAACTCATACAACCTGGTGGATGACAGAATGTGATCGTGCCCAGCCTGTGCTGACCTCACAAGTGTGGCTGCATTTCAACTCATTTTTGAGGCACCTGGGTCAATCCAGCTTGTGCAGGTCTTCCCCCTTTTCCCTGGCCCTCCACTTTGCTAAGCACGTTGCTATTCCCCAGGGAATGGTCTCTCCAAAGTATGTGCAACTAAGACTCTCCAGCGTCTCTTCTAAGGAACATCCTGACCGTATGTCTGCTTCCAAGACACAGTTGTTTGTTCTTTTTGGCAGTCCATGATATAGCATGATATTCTTTGCCAACACGTTCATGCAAATGTATCCATTCTTCTGTAGTCTTTCTTATTCATTGCCCAACTTTTGGAATTAAAACCTAATGAGAATCCTCAATGAGTCTCCTCCACAAGAAAAGGTGGCCACAGAGGTGAAAATATGCACTGGGGGGTGATTCATCAAGAAGATTGATTCTTAAACGTGTCCCTCCATATTTTTAAGAGTATTCTGGTGAAACAACACATTCCCTAAAGTTGCTAAATAAATAAGTTTTAAAAGATAGCAAAACAAACACCCAATATGCTATCTTAACATTATAACTTGTTTGTGTCTGTATCCTAATAGAGTAAATAAGAAATTAACTTCTAAAGAGTTGTCCAATATTTCATCAGAAAACCAGGCTTCCGAAAAGACAGTGTGCAAACAAATACTGCTAGCTTCTCAAAGCTTGTTACAGTGATTGTTTTATTCAACATCAGGACAAGCAACAACCACAGAGGAAACCATTGTCCTTGAATCAATTATGACACACAAAGGTTTTAAGACTAAAGATTTAAAATTACTATTCACAATGCAATTATTAATATTGGAAAGATCTTTAAATTAATCATGAAAATGTTTAGCTCACGCAGAATAATTCTGCAAAGAGTAAATGATTTAAGAGTGACCCTGTGTGTTTACTTTTGAAACTGTGACTTGCCTCTATAAATTTTAAGAATGGCCTCTAGCTGACTTAAACAGTTTGTGATCAACTATTATTGTGAGGGGCTGTCAAGTCTCTCTGACTTACAGCAACCCTAAAAGTTGGCTGCTTGCAGTTACTCAACAGTACTGCAGAAAAAAAGACCTGCCAATTTGCTTCCATTAAACTTACCGACTGTGCACTAACCCACCCAAGGGGAGGGTATTGTCTATGTCCCCAAAGGAAAAGAGGGACCAGACTTCAACTGGTGCTCCCAGATATGAATGCAACATACCAGCATGAAGCAGGGAACCACTAGAGAGCCCCAATCCCAACTACGTGAACAGCCCACCCACCAAAAAGAATTCACTTCAGAAGACAGCACTAAAGCTACAGCTCAGGGAGAGGGACAAATCTTATCAGAGCACACAGGAGCAAATGAAGGGGCAGGAAGAGAGAGTGGAGCACATCCTGGACCACGAAGCCTTGAGGTCGATTGGAGCAGCCAATGCTTAGAGAGGACCATATGGCCAGCCCCAATATGAGACATAGCATCCCTCACTAACCCATATTCCTACAGGGGCCTACAATGAAGACACATTTGGGAAATGCACCCAATCTGAACCCATCACACCAAGGTAAGACAAAGGGCTTCCAACAGAACAGCAGAGCAAGGAAGTCCTGAGGAAATACCAAAAATAGACATTGGGTCCAGGCCATACCAACCCATCAGATTCAACTGGAAAACACTCCTAAAGGTCAACAAACAGACTTTGAACTATTTACAGGCTTTCCTCTTTTTTGTCATTGGTTTGCTGTTGTTTTGTTTTGCTTTGTCTTGTTATTGTGCATATTATTATCTCTGCAGGTCTATCTAGATAAGATAGGTGGAATAAACAATCTGGAGAAGAAAACAACAGGACTGATGGTTCCAGGGAGTGGAGGGAAACATGGGAGAGGGGAAAGTGGGGCAAAGGAAGTGGTAACAAGTTCAGAAACAAGGGAATAACAAGTGATCCAAAAAACAATGATGAAAAGGGTGTGGGAGGTCTGGTAGGGCTTGGTCAAGGATAATGTAACCTAAAGGAATTACTGAAACCCAAATGAAGGCTGAACATGATAGTAAAACAAGAGGAAAGTAAAAGGAAAGAACTAGGAGGCAAAGGTCATTTAAAGAAGTCCAAATACAGGCATGTACATGTATAAATATATTGTTATATGACAATATGCATATATATATATAGGTTTATTATTAAGGTACCAGAAGGATATTGGGCTTCTACTCAAGTACTCCCTCAATGCAAAAACATTTTGATCTATTAAACTGGAATTCCATGATGTTCACCTTCGCAATACATTTGCTGAAGACAAAGTGAATACAATAATCAAATATGCTGAAGAAAGCTGATGGTGCCTGGCTATCAAAAAATATAGAGTCTGAAGTCTTAAAGACTTGAAGGTAAACAAGCAGCCATCTAGCTGAGAAGCAACAAAGCCCATATGGAAGAAACACACCAGTCTGTGTAACCATGAGGCATCGATGGGATCAGGTATCAGGCATCAAGGAACAAAAAAATCATATCATTGTGAATGAGGGGAGTGTGGAGTGGAGACCCAAAGCCCATCTGTAGGCAACTGGATATCCTCTTACAGAAGGGTCTTGGAGAGGAGACAAGACAGTCACTGTGCAATATAGCAACGATGAAACATATAACATTCCTCTAATGCTTCCTCCCCTCTACCCCTACCTCCAATCACAATCACAATTCTACCTTACAAATCTGGCTATACCAAAGGGTGTACAGTGGTAGAGATCAGAGCTGGAAACACAGTGGATCCAGGACAGATAAACCCCTCAGCCCAGTAATGAGAACAGAAATACCAGAAGGGGAAAGGGAAGGTGGGATAGAAAGGGGGAACTAATCACAAGAATCTACATATAACCCACTCCCTGGGAGACAGACAACAGAAAAGTGGGTGAAGGGAGACATACGACAGTATAAAACATCACAAAATAATTTATAAATTATAAAGAGTTCATGAGGGATGGGGGCAGGGAGGAAGGGGGGAAATATGGAAATTGATACCAGGGGCTCAAGTAGAAAGAAAATGCTTTCTGACTGATGATGGCAACAAATGTACAAATGTGCTTGACACAATGAATGTACATATGGATTGTGATAAGAGCTGTATGAGCCCCAAATAAATGATTTTTTAAAAAGAATAGAAGAATTCTAACCAGAAGGGGAAATATATAGTATTGAACTTCAAACTTTCAAGTACTCTGGAACAGGTCTTTTAAAATATTTTTCTACTCTCAACCTGATTTACCCAAGAAATTTGTGACACAGGGAAGTGCTGCCAAGACACACCTGGGGTTTTAAATTAAATCTTAGTCATTGTTCATCAAGAATGCTTTTACTGCTGCCCAAGTTTTCATGATCCCCAATATCAGTTATAAAACCACATATGGGATGGTAACCCACAATTTGAGAGGCTTTGCTCTAGACTTTCTGGGGTCATGGAAAGTGAATAAATACCTGGAACTTTCACTCTAAAGTAAGTCTTAAACGTTAAGTTAAAAATCTTCTGAAGTCATCTGTGATAGTTAGGTTTATGATGCCAACAAGGTCTCCACAGGAACATGTGGGCAGTTTAATAAGATTGCAGCTTGACTGAAGGACTACCGAGATACTTCCCACTGCCAGCTCCCAGACTCTCTCTCTTCCTCCTTATTGATTGGACAAGTGTGCTGTTGCTTAAGCTAATTCTTTGCCTCAAACTTTTGGTGTCCTACTTGTGGGGCAAACCAAGTCCTGGATTGTGTTGAACTTGAGGCTCATTTAAGACCTGCTTCGCCATGCCCGCAAAATCACTTGAGTTCAAGATCCCATCAAGGCCTGCCTGTCTTACCTGAGGGCAGACTTCACTATCTGCTTTCTTGACTATGGACTGACAGCCCAAGTGAGTTGAAAGAACCTTCAGTATATTTAAACTGTTCCATGAAAGTGAGTTGAATTAAGCCCTCTGTATTGCTGTATGTACTAACTATCCTTTATATTCCTTCTCATGGTAGAAACCTATCCTTTTTAATATTTATAATCTCAAGTGCCCTGGTTTTGTTTCTGTAGAGAACCCTGCCTACCACATCATCTTAAAACCAAAGAAGACACTTTGGGGTAGCTAACAAACACGAAGAAAGGCTCATAGACATTAGCCATTCAATTCAAGAAGAGCAAATCAAAACAATGGGATATAATCAGGCCCTAACATCAAGAGCAAAGTTAAAATTGTAATTAAAAAAAAAGAAAGAACACAACAAATTCTGATGAGAATATGGAAGCCTGGAACTCTTGTACATTGGAGGTGGGATTTTTATAAAGTGATCCAACCCCTATGGAAAATAGTAAAGCAATTTCTCAAAATGTTGAAAATAGAAATACCATGTGATCTAATTTGATAGGTGTGGTGTGAACACACCTGATGTGAACAGGTCACATCAGGGGAGACAGAGGGAAAGTCCAATCTCTCAATCAGGGCATACACCTTAATGAATTTTCCTTGAAAATGTGGCTTTTTATTTGTTTCTTTTTTTTTTTAAGAGAGCTGATCTCTCTCTCTCTCCTACCCTTTGCCTTCCAGCTTGTCTAGATTTGTCTGGTTCTGAGGTTCACCGCTCATGTGGCGTGCCAACCCTGGCAGCTGTGGTGCCCTACTATTCTCCTTGGATTCACCCAGCCTTACACCCACCAGGCTGTGGTCTCCTAACCTCACACTTCACCTTTTTGCTTCAACTATCAGCAACTGCATGAGTCTGAGGGCCTCCAGCTAGCGTCTGACCCAAGAATTTCAGTTGGACTGGGCTGGGCTGCTTTCTTGATGAAATTCTTTCTTGATATAAGCTCTGTCTCATACATATGTGAATGGCATTGGTTCTGTTTCTATAGAAAACTCAGTCTTATACACCTGGCAATCCCATTCAAACCTAATTCACAGTAATCAAGTTGAGTCTGATCCTATAGGACAGTATCGACTATAGAACTGATCTGGTGGGTTTCCAAGACTTCACAGTAGTCGACAGTCTCGTCTTTCGTTGTCAGAATGACTGTAGTTTCGAACTGCTGTCCTTGTGGATTGCAGTCCAAGGCATAACCACTGTGTCACCAGAGGGCATCAGCCCCTGTAGTTGGTATGTATTCTTTAAATAAATAACAACAGTTATAACACATAAACACCCATGTTCATCACAGCACTATTCACAATATCAAAATCCTGGAAACACCCTCAATGCCCATCCATGTAAGAATGGATAAGCACACCTCAGGAAATACATACAAGATAATACTATACATGATTAAAGACTAATGATGGATCTTAAAACATCTCCTAATATGGATGTACCTGGAGGATATTATGCTGAGTGAATTTTCAATCAGGAAAGGACAGATAACTTGCTGAGACCACTATTATAAAAAGTCAGGAACATTCTTTGATGATTTCCAGGCGTGCAAGAGGAAAAGAGGGTAAGTCACTGGCTGGGGGGTATTAACTTACGTCAAGGGGAATACAGTAAGCAATGTGAGAAAAGCTGGCCAAACAAAAACTGCAGAGGGAGGGGAAGAATGCTGGGGAAAGTGCGAGAGTTAAAGGCCACTGAAGTAAACACTATTGTAGACACAATCCTACAGTAACGGTGCTCTCTGGGTGGTTACATGGATAGACCCTCAAACTGAACAAGCGTGGGAGTAACCTCCAACTAAATATTGGCTTCACTAAGGATGGCCATAGTTCTTTACCTTTGGTTCTTTACCTTTGCTGCAAATCATATTCATGAATGAGGTGAGTCAGGGAAGAAGCAAATTTATTAAAACATCCCAGACACAAGCAAACAACGTGAGAGACTGAGTCACTGGGCCTGAGTCACCTAAGGACAATGGGCATACCACCAGTCGTACCATAATGTGCTACCTCCCATTTTGGTTCACAGCAAGTGCGATTTTTAAAGCGGATGAGCAATGATTTAAGGGACAACAATTAGTCTCTCTCTGTCTGAAGGAAAAAAGACTGGTCTAAATCCAAGGCATATGGAAACAATTGGCTCAATGGAGCCAGGGACCACATGAACATCAGTTTCCAAAGAACGGAAGAACTAGACAGTACCTGGTGACCATGACCGGTCGCCCTGAAAGGGATTACGTTAGAAGGAAGACCTTTGACAAAACAGGAGAAACAGCATACATCTCAATGACATGAAAAAGAACAGACTTGGTGGTAGAACTTTGTAGATGATGGCCCTTAGTCAACCTTCGGGTCTGAAACAGAACTCACTCCCATGGTTCAGTTTTCAGGCAAATAATAGACTGATGTACACACGAACATAAGGCAGGTACATACACTTTAGAACAAGCCCCCTCCCCCATTATTTGGGATCAAAATGACAGCATTCACCTAAGGACAAAGTTCAGATGTGAGAAAAGAAAGGAAAAGGAAAGTAGGAAGCCCAGGAAGGGAGTCAGATATTACAAAGAAGAGATTACAATGAATGAATGAGACGAAATAACATGTGTGTGAATTGTGGAATGTAAAACTAATGATCTGCTCTGTACACTTTCATCTGAGTAACAATTAAAAAGTTACCAAAAAAAAAAAAAAACCCAGATTGGAGTGTAGTTTAGTTGAAATAGTAAAAAAAAAAAAAAAAGTCTGCATTGAACACAGTGCTCTTTTAAAATATACCGACGTGGGGCCAAACTGACAGGACAGCAAATCGGAAAACATAAGAATCAGAGGTGGCAAGAATTGATGTTAATGAGGGAGGGACAACTCAGAACAGAAGGGTGAGACCATCTGTCTATCTGGAAAAAGGTCATCCATGCTCCAGACGGTACCTGCAAGAAGCCATTGAGCTGTATGTTCTCAACAACCGCAAAATAAAATGTAGAGGGAAGAACATACAGATGACAGCCAAGACAGCCTGGTGAAGCCGCCTGCTCTGCAAGCAAAGGGTGTTGTCGTGATTCACAATCCACTCAAAGGCACCGGTCAATCGTTTAAGTCATGGACGATTTTGAAAGAACTTGGAATTTCTAGGAAAGCCTGACAGCAGCTAGCAGGCTTCCCCTTTTCCTAAAGCTGCCTGCTCCTCACCCCACGGGTGTTGCATGCTGCACAGTCCCAGGTAGATAGCAGGGGTTCCAGAAAGCTCCAAGCCATGACAACTCTCTTCTCTGGAGTGTGGATGAACTGGGGGGCGGGCAGGGGGTGCCTAGCAGGCTTACAGGAATTATGGGTATTAGTGTGGACTTCTTCCTCTTCACATGTTTTCCTAGGTGCTCAGAGGGGCATGTTTTGGGCCATGAAGGGAGAGAAGATACCTTTTCGGTGTGCCCTAATTGAAAAGACCGGTTAATAATGGCCGGAGCTCAGAGCTGCTTTCCACAGGAAGTTTGCTAGAAATCAGTGTGACGTCTAGCATAACCAAGTGTCCCTGCAGGACCCCACTGGGAAATCAATAGAGTTTTATGAGGTTAGTTGCAGTTTTTTGTGTAAACAACATAACATTTTATGATGGGAAACCTAGCCCTTTGCTTTTTATGTCAAAGCATCGGTTAAGGCTTTTTTTAATGTTTGGAAAGTAAAGAAGTGTGAAAAACTAATGTTTCAGAAATGGGCTAAGGGAAAAGATAATGCAGTAGCAGAAGTTTAACGGCCTTTCTCATAAAATTATGTAGGGGATCTGTGATGTGCTGTAATAAAAATGGTTTTGTTGCCTTTAACTCTCCCAGCTGTGAACTAAATACTTTTTAATGGATAATACCCTGGCTGTCTATCTTCATTATTTATTCCAGCAAGTCATTTACAATTATTTTCAAGAGAAATGCAAATAAATTCACACATTCGATCATTTCATAAAAATATATTAAATAGCATGATTCAGGGCAATAGAGGCAAGGCGGTTTGGGGGGGAGGAGTTGCTAAAATTAACTGTAAACAATCAGCTCAAAGACTCAAAGTCATTGGAGAATCATTAGTGAGCTAGGTAGCTGGCTAAGTTCGATTATTAAAGGTTACTTTTGTTTTCTAGAAAACCCGTGCTTTAAGGCTAACCATCCTCCTGGGTTATGGCTTTGTGTAATCGTACAAATCTTCCTACACGGTGCTCACCCTCAGGGTAGGGTTACTCATTTCCCTCAGAATTCTGCAGACAGGATGAGAGACCAAAGAGCAGATGGGCCTGAAGGTAGGTCCCCCAAAAGGCATATCTTGAAAATTGTTTCCCAAGCATACTAAGATCCTACTTGCCTTCTTTGAAAAAGTTAAGGTTGGAGGGGGAAAGGAGGAACCCCCACATTGTTTTTTTCTGGGGATACTACTCTTTCCATCTATGATCAACAAGGTATCCCCACAAGGCTGAATCTCCCAGGGATGAGATACCCATCATCAAGAGGACCAACCTTCACCCACAGATCTTCATACAAGAACTTGGAAAGTTGAAGCATTTATTGGAATTTCCAGAATAGTCCTTGTCTAGGTCCAGTTATTGTGTTAAGGTAGAATAAAACCTGGCACACTTTGGGCTCTGTTGATCAGCAGCCAAAACAATGTGCCAAGGTGGGTGGTATTTAACAAGATTGTATTTTTCCTAAAGTCAGCCGAGTATAGACGGTGGCTCGAGGGATAAGACAGCTCGGGTTGGATACTGAAGTAGACCCTGGTGTAATCTCTTTAAACACCACACCCAAGGGTCTGCACCCTCTTTCCTGGCTCTGCTCCACCATTAACAGATCCTTCCTGACAGGGAGCTTTCCGTGGCAGAAGCCGAGCCACGAAGGGAGGTGACAGCAGGACGTCCTACAGCAATGCATGAGTTCATGCTCTCATTCACTTCTTGGCATTGTCTGTGCTCCGAGTAGCTCCGAGCAAACAAATGAACACAAACAAGCAAACAAATGAAAACCAAAGACATGGTACCGAAACAGCTCACGATTCCCACCTTGGGGAAAGCAGATCCCACCTTGGGGAAAGCAGAAAGCAAGCAGACAAGACTCCCGTGCTCCTTACTGGCATGAAAAGTCAGGGGGTCCTTCAATAGCACCCGGCCCGGGGCCCTGCCAGAGGCACAGCTGTTTGTGAGCCTGCTCTGTTGCTCTTTGACCTCAGGCCTGACCTACAGAGACCACACTTATTAAAAGAGAGAGGTCATTTCCCCCCTGTTCTTGACATGCAGTGGCCTGTTATGGGGTGAAACTGGTGAATTACATATGGTGTTTTATGAGACGATCAAGTGTCTGAGAGAGATGGTGTGGGGGCTGTCACAGAAATTCAGATGTGGACCTCAGAGTTGGGGTCTCAGAGCTTCCCACAAAGCCATCCTAGCTGTCCGCCCTCTAAGCTGGCCATCTCCCCAGCCATCTAGAAAGCCTTTGGACCTTTAACACAGGTCCCCCCAGAATTTCACTTTGCTAAGATAACACCTCTTTTTCTCCATTCTTTCCCACTTCTGTTTTGCCTGTCTTTGCAGAAAGGAGGGAGGGGGGAGAGAAAAGATTCCCTAGAAAAATAGAAACCGAAGAGCTAAAACTGAATTTTTGAAACATATGCCCAAGAAGAAGAGCAAGAAAGAGACAACAGAATGGGACCAATGCTTCGCATTCATTGGGATCAATCCTTCTCGCGGCAAGAGGAGTGTAGGATCTGAACCTTCCAAAAATGTATGACTTTTAGAAACTGATTAATTTTTAAATCTTAAAAAGCCATACAGTCTCTTTAAAGGGCAATGAAAGCCTGCTTCAAACTGTTAAGTTTTATGTTGTGTGTAATGTTGTAATTGATGTCAACCCTTTCACATTTTCTTACCACTGACATTGGACAGTCTACCCCACTCAAGGGTTCAGTTACCGGAGGTGAGATGAAGTAACCTAACCAGGAAATAAGGGCAGAATGAGGTTTTATGACAGGGAATTAAGAAGTTCAAATGCAAAATAATTAAGTCTGAGCCAAATATAGCCATTCTCTCTCCCATCAGTTTATTTTGGTGGATAATTGGCTGTATTAGGTATTTCACTGAGCTGCATATAAAACTTTATTGCCCTTGTAAAGCGCATGCTGTGAATTCTGATGCTTCTGTGTGTTTGGGGGAAACATAATTGTTCCCTTTGCAGGAAAAGCATTGCTTACCTAGATCCTGAAACCAAACTAGGCTTCCAGGACGCCTGCTGCTGCTGGAAGCCTCCTGGGCCACCGGGAAGGTGGTGTGTGTGTGTGTGTGTGTGTGTGTGTGTGTGTGTGTGTGTGTGTGTGTGATCGTAGAAGAGAGGAGGGAAAGACAGGTTGCAACTTGGGGTGAGAGCTGCTTGTCCCTGGCAACACAGGGCTGATACAAGCAGACATCTGCCCTGTCTGACATGGGCATGGAAGGGCACGGATGGGGTTAAGGACTCTGCATATGAATGCTTGGTCGTAAAGAAGTCGGGAAGGCACCTCACCAGAACTCAGGGCTTGTGACAAATGGATCTGTTTTAATACGGGGGGTCTTTCCCGAGGTGGTCTCGCCACTCCTTTCAGAAACGCAGGCTGTGTGTAGCTTACTGAGGCTTCGCTGTGTGTCTAAGATCCCCAGAACAATATGGAATCGACCTAATTATGCTCCCTTTCTGTGACAGACAATATGTGGCTACATGTGGTTTCAGTTAGGTTCCCAAAGCCTTCCTATTCTTTTCATGCCAACAATATCCCTACCTCACCGTCTCTGATTGGCGTTACAAGCATTTTTCACAGTATATTCCCCCAGGTAGCCCGGTGTGGCCCATTCCTCTCTCGGGACCAGATGGGACCCACCCTTTGCTCTCTTCCCAGGGTCTGGGCAGTGCAGTGAGTAAGACCTGTGCTTCCAACATCAGAGCTGAAAGAAACGGCTGAGTGGGGCTCCTTGGAGGAGGTGGGACGAGAACATTCCTTCATTCTATACTTATTCCTGGATCCTCTACTCCGTGGAAAGTTCTTTGCTAGGTATCGGGAAAATGAGGATCAATCAGACAGACAGGGTTCCTAGCAATTGGCATGGCCATGCATCTTCCCATATCCTGGTTCTATGGTCCTGCTGGGAGTCTGTGAACTCCCCAAAATGAGACATACAACAGTGCCTGTGTATGCTTCTTCACGCAAAGGGACCGTAGATCTTCACAGACTTCCAAAAGTTAGAAACTGCTGGTCCAAGGGGGTGTGGGATGTGTGTGTGTATGTTTTAAACAAACAGTCATAATGCATAAAGAGCTTTTATAAGAGAAGAGTGTGTGCCTAGCACAGTTCCAAGCTCACTCAATAAACACTGGCTGGATTTGTACAAAGTACCATGGAAGTGAACAATTCTTTCTGCCAGGGGGAGGGGAAAGGGAGTGTTCAGAAATGCTTGCAGAGCAGGTCACACTTGGCTGTCTTCTGAGGGATGCGTGAGAGTATACCCGGAGCAGAAGGCATTCTGGGAAAAACGACCCTGCATGGGGAACATGGAGACATGAAGGAGTAAGGGGAGTTAGGGGAAGGGCAAAATGTTCAGGGGTACAGAGGCAGGAGATGAAACTCTCAAGGGAGAAGGGCCCCAGGCTGCTTAAGAATGTGTGTGTCCCCCACAAGGACTTGTGCTTTGTCTGGATAAAGTCGTTTGCAAGCAGGGAAATTACCTTTCTTTAGAACAATAAGGGGGGGGGGGGTGCACAAGGTTCAGAGGCAGTCCTTTGAAGAAGCCAGCATCATCCTCGGAGGTGGATGACTGCTGGGGAGATGTAGGCTTGCCTGGAACTTCCTTGGGGTTAGCTCTCCAGGGAAGCCAGCATTCCCAGAAGCCCCTTGACCCAGAAGCTGCCAGGCTTCTGTCACTAGAGCTTAGCTCCAGTCACACTCAGTCAGCAATACTCCTTCAGGCAGGCAGATAAAAAGGCATACTCCCGGGACCATTGCCCAGAAGGTGGGCAGCATGCCTTTCAAGCCCTGAAGGAATGAACCAGAAGAGAGACGTCTCTGGGGGGCTGAGCTCAGGACTTGGAAATTTGACCAAGATTTGGGTGAAAGGTATTCCTCAGGAGAGCCGCACAAGTCATTTCCCTGCAGATCATCAAGCCTGAAAACCCCTGATGGGCAGAAGGAAGTATTCGCTCTCCCTCCAAAAGCAGTGTGGCCACAGACAGGGAGGGTCACCTAAATGCCGCTGTCATTCCCTAACTGAAGACAGGCTGATATGAGGGATCAGGGGGTGTCCTTGATGGTACAAGATTACAGTTACCACTGATTCTAATGGCCAGTTGCTTGAGACAAGCTTGCCCCTAACACGCGCAGGGCCTGGCCTGCCATTCAAAAGGAT
This sequence comes from Nesogale talazaci, assembly GCA_004026705.1. Classification (NCBI taxonomy): domain Eukaryota; kingdom Metazoa; phylum Chordata; class Mammalia; order Afrosoricida; family Tenrecidae; genus Nesogale; species Nesogale talazaci. The sequence goes on from PVJH01005592.1 coordinate 19,646, forward strand.
ACCATTTACCACAGCACAGATATGTAGAAACTCTGAATGAAGCGAATGCATCGCTGAATAAATAAGTCCTCCTACCTAGACAAGTATACCTTCACAACATCCGGTGGGCCGAGGTTCACCTTTAGAACTCTGATTTCTTAATGTTCTGCCTCAGAAGGCTTTATTAGGTTCTACCCAGGGCAGGGTGCCACTGGCCAGAGCTGACCTGCCCTGATTCCAGTTATGAGTTGTGCCAGGTTTCTTCTAAACCTCTTTTTGCTTTGAACACCGATGCTGTTTCCCACTAGTTGTATGGCCTTGCCTAGAGCACAGGGAACCATCTACTCCACATCGTTCCCCTGAGATTCCTAGGCTCCTGAGGGGCTGTGCTAAGGGTACCTAGCTGGTTGAAAGAAGGTGGGTTCTAGGAGCCAATGAGGTTAGGGAACACAGTCCTCAGTTTCTCACCTTTGAATTGAGTTCTCACCTGGCCCTTGGCCTCCACTTTGAGGCTTCTCGGGGTGTGTGTACAGCACACTCAGTCCCTGAGTTCTTGTCGCCATTGTGGCTGGCCTCAGGAAGAGCCTCCGCAAGAACTCTATGAAGTGTGTTGTAGCTGAAGACACGGAGACTTACCGAGGACAAACTGCTTACTTGTGATCCAGCAGGCACTGAAGTCACAGTTTGAATTCAAACAGACAGACCCTGGAATCTGTCTTCACCAGGACATAACCACCAGCTCACTTCCTGCCTCCTGCTGTGGGGTCCCCTCCGACTCGCAACGACCCCACCAGGCAGAGTGGAAGTGCTCTTTGGCGTTTCCAGAGCTGCAAATCTTTATGGGCATAGAATAGCTCATCTTTCTCTAGCGCTGTGGTTCTCAACCTTCCTAATGTCATGACCTTTTCATACAGTTCCTCATGCTGTAGTGACCCCCCCACACACACACACACACCATAAAATGATGTCCGTTGCTACTTCATCACTGTCATTTTGTTACCGTTAGGAATCAGACAACCCCCGTGAAAGATCGTATGATGCCCAAAGGGGTCACAACCCCCAGGTTGAGAACCACTGCTCTAGCTGCTCTCTGGGTTCAAACTGCTGACCTTTCGATTAGAAGCCCAATGACACTACCAGGGCTCACCCTTGCAGTGAAAATTAGAAACTTCTCCATCGTGGGCTTAGCAGAGACCCTCAACAGAATGAGAAGTGAGTGATCGATCATAGAAGACCCCATTTAATTCCTGCAATGCTGAAAGGTCCTGACGGTGCAGAGAGCAATGACAGAGATTGCTCTTCCCTATCTTCCGAGCCCTAGTGGAGAAAAAGTAACCAAAAACCAGAATTTCACTCTCTTGGCCTCCTCAAATGCAACCCAAGAAGCCAACCATTCTGATGGTGGGGCAGAGACAGGTGCTCACCCCCAATTCTGCCTTGGTATCGCGTGTTAAGCCACCCCGCTGCCAGCCTTGGGAGCAGAGGGATCCACCCTCCAGCTCCTCACAGAGCTGCCATTTCTCAGGGGGCCTGCGGATGCCACTCAAGGAAAGGCTGGGCTTGGCACCAGTTCATCCAGGTTCAGTCCCCTGCTGAGGACTTCTTCTCCCACCCCAGAGAGACTGAATGGGAGCGGGTAGTTTCACAAACTCCCTGGCTTGCTCAGATGGCCAATCTGGTCCAGTCTATCTGGGGTGGGAGTACAAACCTCTCAGCGGGGCGCCTGAAGCAAAATGAACCGGTTCAAAGCCCTGAGGACCATCAGTACAGAATGTGAGCGTGGCGGATTTTTTTCCTCTCCTTTTCAAAAACAAAATGTCAGCAGCTCAGCCCTCCAAGGAAAGCTTCAATCACATTCCAGGGCTTCTTCATCACAAGGGGCTCAGGCATGGAATCTGTTGAGGAATTTTTTTTTTCCCTCTCTCTCTCTCTCTCCCCTTTCCCTAGACTTAAACGATCTGAAGAATTATTAACAAAAGACAATGGAGCTTTAAAAATACACTGACAGTGCCCCTTTAAAAACACACCCAAGCCCAAGATGAATGCTAGAACGACAAGATACTGCACTGATTAATTATTAAGAACACATTTTGTGCGGTTTGACAGCTATGCCAGAGCGCTCTGCTTCATAGTGATTAAACCTCAATAAATGTGGTTCTAATAATGAGCTGGTATTGAATTATCATACAATGGCAGCCTTAGTAAATCATAATTAGTTTTCTCTTTTGAGACCTTCGTCTCAATTCTGAGTAATACAAAATGCCGTCCCGAGCAGAGTCAGGGAGGCATGGCCACCCTCCCGCCACGGGTGTGCCACCCCCGGCTCGTGACCTCCCAGCCCAAGACGCTCTCAGAGTTCCAAGCCCAGGGTGCAGGTCTGGAGGATGCTGGGAAGGCCACTGGGCTGGAATGTGGGGGCCACAGCCTTTCCGGGAAGTTTGTGTTCCAACAGACCGAGAGCAGCCAGCCCTTCTTCTAACACCTCCAAGCAAAGAAAGTCTTCTTGGGCCAAACTAGCGTGTGGGGTGAAAGCAATTCTTTCTGAAATGTGGGATTTTGAGAGGGGGGCAGGGAAGAAGCAGGCTGGGGAGAAGATGGGAATCTTTACAGCGAAGAGGCTCAGATTGAGAAAGAAGAGCCGGAAGAGATGTAGGGCAGATGTGGGACTGTGTGATGGGGCCCCCCCAAGCCGGTCAGACTCAAGACTTTTCAGGGTAAACAAACTGGCCCTGGGCCCACGGCCTTGCTTCAAACGGCCCCTGGTGACACGTTTTATGACTCAGTGTTACAAGATGATGGTATCTCCAAGCGAGGTGACAGCGAGTTAACAGATCTGTCCCTGAGGGTGCCTGGCCCAGACCTGCAGACTCCCTTCTCCAAACAGACACCGAGGCACTTTCAGAATGAGACCTTTCTCGGCTTTGGGAACTGAGGTAAAGGCCAGCCTGGGTACCCCCTCCCTGCACACATTTTGGTACTAATTAACTCCTAATTTGGGAAGGGGGAGAAGGGAGGATCTCTTTCAAGAATTTCCCCTCTGGAGATGGCATCTCTGAGCAGCAGCATTTGGCAGTGAAACACAACAAATGTCAGAGCAGAGGGGCCGCGGGGCTCGGATTGATGACTCGGTTCCGGAATGCTGTTGGAGATGGGGCCAGTCTCTGACTCCAGATTGGGATGGATTGGGCTAATTAGGAAAGTCAGTGAGGCCTGTCCTGCACAGCAAGAGAGTCAAGAAGTCTTCTCTTTACTGTTAACTCCCTGGGTGACCTTGGGAAAGTTCCTTCTCCCCTCTGGTCCTGATTCAATTTACCCTTTATGGAAAAGAAAAGTGTGGTATTTTCGATTTCTAAGGGTACTTCCATACCCAAAATTCTATGACGCTAAGCGTCTAAAGACTGAGACATTCATATATTCTCTCTCTCTCTCTCTCTCTCTCTCTCTCTCTCTCTCTCTCTCTCTCTATCATAAGCTTCTCTCAGAGAGGTAAGGAAGAGGAAGGCCACACTCCATCCTCAAAGAAGCATGACATCTTCTTCCTACCCCTCTGCCAATAGAATCATCTGCCCCCTGGGTCACTTACAGTTCTTTGAGCAAACGTCAACAGGGTTCTCTGGTCCTTTTGGCCCCAATGGAAGGAGAAAATTCTGGTCCCCGTCATAAGTAGCTTGTCATTCTGGATTCAGAAGGGATTGTTAGGGAGATCTTATTACTGCTTCAAGTTAGTTCAGATCTAGACTGGCTCCTTGGCACCATGGCACCTGGGCAAGTGTGGCACCACTTCATGACTTCATTTGCCATGGGGAAAACTCAGTCTTGGGTATCTGCTCCAGAAAATTGAAGAATACAAGGAAGAGCCACATTTTCACTGGGAGCTGAAAGCTACAAATTTAACCTTTGGAATTCCTGAACTGATTGGGGTGGGGTACGGGGGGGGGGGGGGGGGAGGAAATGGCATTTCTTTCCCAGATGGACAATTCTTTTTTTTCCCCCTACCCCCGTGCTTGTACTCCTTTTTTATATAAAGGTTAATCTTGTCTTTCCCTTAACAGTCCCTGCTCATGACTGGAGCCCAAACTTTATCAATTAAGATCAAGATGCCTAGATTGCAATTTTCCCAGGAGCTCTGTCTACAAAAGAGATGCCACTCAGAGAAGGAGCGTAGCATCTGTTGAATAGGCTGAATGATAAAAAACAAACAAACAAAATCCATGATGAAAAAGAACAGCTCCATTTATCGAGAGCTCACCAAGCATCTGTAATAGCCTGAAAAGTTACAAAACTGACTGAATAGTGATAATAATCCTGAAATGTAGGGATTATAAGAGGATAGGCTACCGATCCTCAGTAACTTGCCTAAGGTGACACAACTAGTAAGTTGTCATGTTGATAGTTAAGACTGGCCTGGTCTGAAGCACTCTCCCACCCTCCTTATAAATCTCTGCATTTTCCCCATGGATCAAGAGTGGGAGCTCTGTACTGGAACTGCCTCATGAAGACACATGACTTTAGATGCCCTTGCCCTGTGGCTATGCTGAGAACAACAAATCCAGAGAGCAACGCATTTGAGTTTGCTAAGCAGGTTTACAAAGATGGTGGTAAGTAGGTTGTTAGATTTTATGAGCCCAAAGGAGTCAGCCAATTCTATCTATAGCCTCTTGGCAACCCAAGAGACCACAGAGGTCACCCTTTCCACCCTTTCATTCAAGAACTGGACAGAGAATAAACTGATCCACTGTAGTCCTCTTCTATGATTTTGAGTGCTGATTCACATTTTTCTCCCCCTCTACCTCAAAATCGAAACACAAGAAAAATTGTCATCAAATCCATTTTTACTCTTCATGATTGCATTAGGCAGGGTTGACTAGAGACACAAATCCAGAGACACTCGTATGTATAGGAAAGGGCTTTACATCAAGAACTAATTGTATCCGCAAAAAAAATCCCAGCCCAGTACAGATCAGGTCCATAAATCCAATGTTAGTCCATGAGTCAGATCCTAGCCCAAAACCCCTCTTCGGACTCACACAGCTCCACACAAGGATACCAAATGTAGGAAGATGGCAGGCCGGTTGGGGCAGAGTCGTGTGGTTCCAATGGAGAAGGGTGCATCTCCATCAGCGTGGCTCATCAACAGGAATGTGAAAGAGAGAGAAAGAGTGGACTGCCTCCAGCCAGCCATTTATCTCAGTTGCCATTTATCTCATTTATCTCACCCATCAAGATGTGACCTGATTGACAGACTAAACTCCATCCACATGTTTCTATGGGAGTCATGTTGACGCGTACACACACACCACACACACACACACACACACACACACAACTACCACTGAGACTTTATAGGACAGAGTAGAATTGCCCCTGTGGGTTTCTGAGATTATAAATCTTTCCTGGAAAAGAAAATCTCATCTTTCTCTTAGCAGGTGTCCTCAAACTATAGCCCTCAGGTCACATGCGGCCCACTGAGAACATTTATCCAGCCTCCAGGTGTTTTTTGCCACCACTGCCCGTCCTGCTTAGCAGCTGACTCATCCCGGGCCCGCAGTGAATTTGTTCATAGCTTTTTGGTTGTTTTGTCTTTTTTTTAACTATAGTTCGGCCCTCCAACAGTCTGAGAGACAGTGAACTGGCCCCCTGTTTAAAACGTTTGAGGACCCCTGTCACAGAGTGTCTTGTGGTTTCAAATTGATGACCTTGTAGCTAGCAGGCTCAGGGATAACCCACTCCGCCACCAGGGTGCCTCTTTCCAGGACCTTCTAGCATCACTTAGAGCAGTTGGTAATGGTGGTCCAGTCCCAGCTAGATGTCAGGAGCAAAAGGAGAAAGTTCATCAGTCCATTGGAATAATTGTTCTCACGGATCTTCTAAGTGTGTTATCTTCGAATAGAGAGAGACCAAATGGGTCCTCCTTGAAGGACCACTCACAAGCTTTCAAAACTTCACTCCCAACTCAGATCCCTGAGACTTCCAGGCCCAACAGCTCCCTCCCTCCAGGTGTTTGATTCTGCCCAATAAGTTTTCCTAACTTCATCCCCCATGTGCCCTGCCCCCACTCTCATAAATAGGCTTCCAGCAAAGGTAAATACACAAATACAAGGATCCTTGGCCAAACCTGTGGATAGACATGGGAGCAGCCTCATATTCTCTCTCCTGTTTGTTCAGAAGATGCTCTAAGTGAACTGGTGCTTTCATGAATCTGCTGAGGGTCCTGGTTTTCAATTTCCATTCAAACCTTTCACGCTCACTCCCTTTTGTCTTGCCTGACTACATGCTCTATTGAGCAGTTGTTTCTTGTTTATTTGTTTGGGGTTTTGTTTTCCTCCCCAAACCACTACATAAAGCTTTCCATCTTTGCCAAATCTTTTCCCCATCAAGCAACATTTAGCAGCACGAGTGCGACAAACGTATCAAATATCATAGGTCTGTTTTCAAATCCTGGAAATATTTTCCAAATCATGTCTCGCTCTTTTTTTCTTTCCTCTTTAGACACATCATCAACCTCCTGACAAGGTTGGCAGGATTTGCAGCAGGCAACCAGGGCTGCCTGGCTCTGGCCATGCTGGCTGTGCCGCCTGGGGCAGGCACCTCAAGTAGAAAATTCTCCCTCTAGTAGGTATGTGCAGGGTGAGGAGCATGGTTATGAAATGGAGCCTCAATGTGTGCTGCACTCAGGGAGCGGTGTACGATGTCCTTTAGTGAGAGTCGATTGCAGACAGGGTAGAACTGTGTGGGTTGAGACCCCTTTGAGGGTCGAACAACCCTTTCACAGGGGTGGCCTAAGACCATCAGAAAGCACAGAAATATTTCACAATATAGAATAATATACTGTTTTGTGATCAGTCACTATGCTTGAGTCATGTTTAATTGTGTTGAATTTGTAACAGTGAAACTACATCCTGCATATCAAATATTTAGATGATGATTCTTAACAGTGGCAAAATGACAATTTTGAAGTAGCAGTGAAAATAATTTTATGGCTATGGGGCTCACCACAACATGTGATTCGGGCTTTTTTGATTAAAGAAGGAAATCAGAAAGGATTTTTGAAGTGGCACTTAAATATTGAATTCTGGATCCAGTATTTATAAATACTCAGAACACTGTGTGTGATTGGTTTTATCCTTTAAAAGCTCGACAGTGTGCTGACCCAGATGGCTCCAGATGGGGAATCAGGAGGCAGGAAGAGCTTCTGAAAAATCTTTGCTGAGAACAAGAAACGCAGGGCATTTGCCAAAGAGGCACAGGACTCTGGGGGCTCGGGCAGTTCTAGAAGACATGGACAAGCTCTTAGGGAAAGAACTGAGCCAAGTTCATGGCTCTCCCAATAAAACATCAGATGTCTTTCTTCTGTCCTTTCCCCCACCACAAATACACTGTGTGGTTGTGTTTATTTGTTTGCTTTTTTGTCTTATTTGCTGTGCACTTATCTTCTGGTGGTCCTTTGTCCCACCCAGGAGCAGAATGAAAAGGAACAGTTATTCTTTCCCTTTCCCTTCTCCTTTGTGTTCTTTTATTTGAAAGGACACACTCATCCCTTTCCTGAGGACTGACCAGTGGTTAGCCCATTTCTAAGCCAGAAATTAGAGTTGTTCCATCATGTAAAGTCATATGGGAATACTCGGTCTTGGGATTTACCCCAAAATCAATTTGCGAGGGACTCAAAAGCGTCCCAGCCCAGTAGTCTTTCCAAACTATTGCAACGACCTCCTTACCAATCTCCAGGCTTTCCTTGCTGTCCCCACCCCGTCATCATCCACATCAAAGTTAAATGTATCTTTCTGAAAAGACATATTTGGCAGGATGCTTCTCTGTTTAAAACCCTTTCATGGCTGCCCAGGTCCAATTAAAAAAAAAAAAAAAGACACCCAAGGCTCTCTATGCCCTAACCCATGACACATCTGTTAGCTATATCCATCCTAATCTTCAGCCTAAAGAACTCTCTGCATTGTTAATCATGCCATATTCATCCTTGTTTGAGTTTCTAAGAAATTAATACATCAGATTCCTTCTGATTAGAAAGTCCTTCAGTATCTTCTTATTTAATGAGCTGCTAGTCATCAGCTCCTTTGGAAACACCCTCTCCTTCATCTAGTCCTGACTCTTCCTGAAGACATTGCCTCGCCTGCTGCACCTCTCAAATATAGGCTGGGTTTTTGTTTGTTTGTTTTGCATTGTCTCTTCCATAGATCTAAAGGGTCTTGAGAGTTGGTGTCCCCTTCCCATCCCACTGTTGTTTCCAAGTCATTTCTTTTTCCTCCTTAATAGCCCTGGCCACTTTGAAGTACAAGTCTTTACCACCCACTCTTCTGCCTTATGTTGTCCTTTACAGACTTCCCTGCCCTTCCCACTCTGTCACTCATGCCTTTACCACTCAAGGCACTGTCTTCCCCTCCGTCGCCATGGAGATGGCCCATCCCCAGTACTCTGGGTACTTCTGATCTCTTCATTCTTTGGTCCCATCAGATTCAACGATTGTTCCTCTATCTTCCTTAAGTCATCAACTCTTGCATTTAGACTTTGTATCTCTTAAACTGTAATTTCAATCATAGATCATACTGTCTCTGAAATTTCAAAGCATTTTAAATGCATTAAATGTGTAATTATTGATCACTTCTTCCCTTACTTTCATTTAACTTGATCAAGAGCATCCATTCCAGAAACTGGCCTCATTAAAGTCTTCAAGTTATTGGGCCTTCCCCTTCCTTATTACTGTTAGCCTCTTCCAACCAAACACACACACACACACACACACACACACACATCCTCACCCTCTTCTTTGACTATCTCATCTGCACTATACTCACACCTGGATTTCCTCTTTATCTCTCCACATTACATACCCTGGAAAGACCTGAACCAGGATAAATTAAACTTTCTACTTACTCTGAGTTTTACCCAACCAACTGTTGGGGAGAATTATGTCATAGTCATGCTTATTAGATTTGCTATAAATGTATAATCACACATTTCAAATGGGCACAACATACTGCCAATAATCCCACATTGTTTAATCATTTCACTCTCCAGAGCTTCTAGTAACTATTTCAGATCTCCTCTACTCCCTTCAAATATCTGCAATCCCCTTATGGTCAGCAGATAATCCTGCTCATTTTTCATTCCTCATCGTCATGGCCAAAGTGTGTATGGTTTTGCTCTATAAAAGTAAAACCATTCACATTTCACTGGAGTCACTGTCTCAGGTTTTTCTTCTTTCTCTTCAGCTCACCCCATTTAGGCTTGCTTCATTGCTCCCCCATACAATCAACTCTTACTAAGATAAATAATGACATTTCGCCAGGGCCAATGATAAATGTTCTTATCATAATCAAACTCTCAGAAACAGGAAATGAAAGCATTTTCTTCTCAAGGAAGTGGAAATGCTACATAGTTCTGGTGGTCCATTCATCAACCTCCCCAAGTACTCCCAGTCTGAGGTTTGTTCTCAGTCTTCATCTCCTCTATTTTCACTCTCTCTGTAGGTGATCTCAAGCAGTGTCACAGTTTGAAGTCATCTCATTATTTTGATGATCCCAAACTCCAAACACCCACTCATATGGTTCATCTGAATCCATATGTATGTTCCTCTATGGGAGTGGCTATAAGCATTTCAAATCTAGCATGTTTTTAAATGTTATCTCATTCTTCTTACTCTTTTCTTCTCTTCATCTCTCCTCTCCTTGGTCTCTCTCTCTCTCTCTCTCTCTCTCTCTCTCTCTCTCTCTCTCTCTCATGAAATTTGCCTTTCCCCAAGTCTTCATATTATTCAATAACAGTATCTTGCTTGCAATTTTTGAAACAAGTGATCTTTAGTAACTGTGCTCTTTTCCTATGTGTAAGGCAGGGTTCTTTAGAGAAACAAAACCAGGACATTTATGATTATAGATAGATGATAGATAGATAGATAGATAGATAGACAGACAGACACAGAGTGAAAAGCAATATAATAGCTAATCAGTCCACACAGCAGTACAGAGGGCTCAGTTCAACTCACTTTCAAGAAATAGCTAAAACACTGGAAACCCTTCAACTCACGTGAACTGCCAGTCCAAAGTCAAGGAAGCAGACAGCGGAGTCTTCCCTCAGTCAATAGTCAGTAGTCTTCTCTCAGTCAATAGTCAGTAGCATGGGAGCTTAATCAAGCAGGCCCAGTGGTATCTCAAACTCAAGCTATTCACAGTGACAGCATCCACCAGCCTCCAGCTCAAATAATGCATGCACCAGCATCAAGGTAAAGCAAGTCTCGAAGGGGCTTCAAGTTCTAGTGACCCAATTCATGTGGCTTGGCCCACAGGTAGTGCATCACACTAGTTCAAGCAGCAGTACACTGGTCTGATCACCAGGGAAGAACAGGAGGTTGGAATACCAGCCATCTTTAACTTGGTTGCCCTCCAATCAAGTTGCATACTGATTAAATGCCATCTATGTGTTCCTATAGGCCTAGTTTAAACAGTAATCCAATCAGATTCTGATATTCTCCATCTAATCAGAAGTTAGTGGCATAATCTCCAAATATAGCCTGAATTTGACTATTTCTCATTATTTTATCATGAAAATTTTAGTCAAAGCCATAGATATCTCTTACCTGATCTACTATTTTATATAACTGATCATTTAATCTCATTTTCTTGATTCCATACAAATTATTCTCCATACATTAGCTAGAGTGGTCTTTTAAATTTTTTTAAATATGATTTACCACCCTCCCCTTTTAAAAACCTCCCAATGTCTTCCCACTACAATTATAAATCCCAAACTTGTTACTCTGATCCATAAATAACCATTGGACTTCTATCCAGCCATAGATGTTCTGATTTATCAAGATCTATGACATTCTGGTGATTTAATATTTTATCATCCACTTTTTCCAGCCCCATCGTGTACTATTCTACCTGTAGGCACCTTGCTCCAACCTATCTGACCTACTTTTATCCTAAAGACTGCCAAACCCATTTCTTAATAGGATGCATTTGCCACTTATTTTACTGAAGATGTTGTTATGCCAGGTCTACATGAGACTATCTTCTTCTCTTTACTTGAGTCTTAGCTTTAAAGTTAACCTGTAAAGGTCTATCCTAATGCCAGTCACTTTTGAATGGGTGGTTGAATGAGGTGTAGACTCTCAAACAAAGGAAAGAAGGCATGACTATGGTAGGGTGAAGGACAGAACCAGTGAAGGTGTTATTGAAGAGGAAGAGGAGCCAGATAACAGTGGGAGCAGTTATCTGATATCTGTCTTAGGGGGAAAGGACTAAAGCAGTGACTGGTAGAGACTGGCAAAACATCAAATGAATTAGCCTAAGACTTGGGAAGAGTGTTAGAAATTTAAATGCGATGAGCATATTCTCAAGATCATATAAAGGATAGGACCTTAATTCCATCCCAGTATATAGAAAGTGTCAAATGTATACATGCTGGTCTGCTCCTAAGGTATCAGACTAAAGGTTCTCTGCTTAAGTTAAGGATGAGTAAGGCTGAGCCTGCTGCCTTATAACGAGCATCTATTCAAGTTGAAAAACTGGCATGAGGTTCACACTTGACCTCCTGTGACCTTACAAGGGTGAAAGAGCATCAAACCCACCAGCCCAAGGTCTGGTCCTATAAGGCAGAGGTCAGACATGCTTTATTCTCCAACTTCTCTGCTAATTCTGACACCAACCATCCCTCCACAGAAACCCTTACTTCTCTGCTGGATTAGATTCATTCATTACAAAGGTTACACAAAACTCAGACAATGCTCACAACGATGGAGCTTACTTGGGAAGTTAACAGATTACAATTCTGGATCAGAAATGCTCTTCAGTCTGGACAACTTTTGTCTAACCATGCCTATAGGCAGGCTTCTCAGTCCTGTAGCCCCCACCACCACCACCACCACCACCACCACCACCACCACCATGGGTTCCACCCAGCTTTGGACAGGATTACAAAGCTTTTAGCGCTCCGATGAATGTTCCAAGGAAACTCAACTCTGCTCTCAGCCTAAGCTTAAAGGTTCTCAGCTCTAGTTCCCTGGGTCAGGGCACTTAGCTCTTGAAGGCACTTAGTGCTTGAAGGCACTCTACTCTGTAAGCCAGTGTATCATTTGAAGGCATTTAACTTTACTCGATCAGTGAGGCAAAAAGTCAACTCACTCTGCCTAATGTTTCTGGTGCTGCTGCCTCTGCTGCTTCTCTGGTATCACAACTCTGTCTCCTGGATTGAAGAGATTCATAGGGATCCTAGGGTCCAAAGGATGTACTGCATTCCTCTCTCTTCTTTCTGAATGGCAGTAAAATTCACCCTACCCTCATGTGTGTACGCAAGTATCACAGAACTGGGAAGGTCTGGAGAATATCTGACACTGCACTATTTTATTTTTTACATGCATGCAATTGCCTTTTGGGAAGTTTACTACTTTAACATCTATGAGTCACTATAATTGGCAACTTTGCATCACCTATCTCATGGCTTTTTCTTAAACCGTGTCTCATTAAGGCACTGTTCAGGTCAGGGCGTCTCAAGCTGCTGGTTATGAACCATTAATTTTTGGGAAATCAATTTAGATGGTTTGCAACTAGCATTTGTTTGGGTTTTTAAAATAAACTAGAAGAGAGAAAAATAGAAAATGCTCAGCATGTATCATACTAGGATGAATATGATTTCAGAAAACACATGTCCCAGTTGTATAATGCACATGTGTGTATAATGGATATATGTGTGTATAATGGAACATAATAGAAAATGCAGGGTCATGGCCCAAAAGGCAGAAGCTGCTGTTTTTTATTTCTCTTGGCTTTAAAGTGAGCCATAGAAAGATATGCTATGAATAATGTATAAAAATATGTTCTAAAATAACTTCAAAATCCATGTCGAATTAATTCATTTTAATGTAGAGCTGTCAGAGCTAATAAACATCAAAACCAGCACACAACAGGTGGAGCAATCTGGAACATTCTGTTTTAAGGCTGAGATGCTGACATTTCGCGAGACCACAAGTGGAGAGAACGAGGTTCTAATGTCTTTTCTTTTCCTCGGACGTGATGGCTTGAGGAAATGCACCTCTCACTTTGGGGCCGCAGATCTCTTATCTACAAAATGAGAGACCTGATTTCATTGGTTCCTGAGAACTGCTCCACTGGAATCTTGAATTTCTGTGAGAGGCTGCATGAAATAATTAAGAACTTTAAAATCAAACACGCCTGGCTTCAAATCCCCATTCTGTCCCATGCTCATGAGGAACACTAGCAGCTTCCTGGATTCAAAATTGGCGATCATAATCCATACCCTCAGGGAAGGGATGAGGACTGAAGATGCTATTGCAAACTTACTGGCACAGGAGAGGAGCATCATACAGGAGGTCAATTACCATCACATCCTTCTCTGCTTCTTCCTCGCTTTATTCGTGCCTGTGCATCTGTAACCACTGAGCAGGGTGCATCTCCTCTATTTCCTTTCACCTCGTCCTAAAGAAATGCTATCCTGTCCCTGGTTGACTTTCTCACTAACGGCCATTAGCTGGCCATCATCAGGATTCCCAGCATCTATAGAAATGGCCCTTTCCCCATTTCAGAACCACATCTGCCTGCCTGCCATCTCCAGACATGATCGCCCTAAAATTTCATCCTCTGTTCCTTCCCATCTCATTACCCATTCTCTTATGTCAATGCCACTTCACAAGCTCTTCAGCCCTTTGGATAATAAAGTCAAACTGCAAAATGTTGGTTGATTCTAGCCCTGTGGAGACAGCCGTCATCACGCCATCATAGGATGTTACCCCAAGAACTGCTTGTCTTAATGCAGTATCAAAAGGTATATGAGAACATACCTCCCTAGATATCACCTCTAAAATGATATATAAATGTTAAAAAAGCAAACATCTAAAATGCATGTGAAATCAGATATATAAATTGTGAGGTAGAACTCATAGATTTGTCATTTTCATTTGGGACAGTATAAAAATCATACCATGTCCACCAAAATAGTCTAAGAAAACCATGAAGGCCAATGATGGATGAAGGACATGACCACTTTGTCCGGGGAAGAGGGGGGAGGGCGCATGACATTTTAATCCTTCTCTGACTGCACTTCTATCTCAAGCCATCCCTCCTTGCTTTGCCCCTCACTGACCCCTGGCCTTCATCTCAAGGGTGAAAACACCAGGAGGTATGAAAAGGCCTAAGAGACAGATCTACAGAGCTGTTTTAAGATTTGCCCCTTGCTGTCTCTGGATTGACTCTGGGCCCTGTTCCATCTCAGTCTTCTCCAGTTTGTCTAAGCTTTTCCAGAACTCTCTACACCAGCTCTTCTCAGTTCAGTGACTGGCAAACCCATAGTTCCCATTGGAAAGAGGCCTTCAGGTCCTTCGCAGCTCAACACTCACCTAGTGTTCCCTGGTCAGTGACCTTCTCAGCCACATGCCATGCCCAACGGCTCTCTTCTGCCTAAGCCAGGGCCTGCTGGCTCTCCAGAAGGTTCCCTGTGTTCCTGAGTCCTGTAGGAGATGTGTGGGTGGTATTGGGACAAATTCTCTTGACCCAGACTCACTCCTGACCCTAACATGAGCATTGCTTGTTCCTGTAGGGTTAAAATGTGTCCTACCTCTGAACTCAGCAAGGCATTGGGGAAAGATGGCAGGTGAGAGCCAAATGGTAGGTAGGGTAGTAATTACTGATCACCCAGCCCCATCATCACAGCTCTATCAGAATGCAGAGGTCTCTCCTTGGGTCTAGAGAATGGGCAGCAAGGAATCAGGGAAGACAATGGAAGGTAGAGGAGAAAGTGGTAAGGAGATTCAAAGGGCAATCGTACACTGAGCTTCGGCTCCCCAGGTAAGTTCTCACTTGTTCAGAGACATCTAAGATGTCCAGCAGATGGACCCAAGTTGCCTGAGAGTGGAAAAAGAAATGAAACCTCCCTGTGTGAGTCTGGGTAGACAGGAGAACCACATCCATGGAAATGCATGTGTGTAAGAAAGAATTTTCTATAAAGGGTAAGTGTACATTAAGAAAAGATCCCAACTCAGTCCAGTCCAAACCCACAAGTCCGACATTAGTCCTATGTCCAACTGAGATCTACGAAGTCCTCCTCAAACTCACAAAGTACACACAATGATGCTGATTGCAGGAGGAAAGCTGAATCAGTGAGCATATAAGCATCTCAGCACTGGCAGGGTTCTCCACACAACCTCTCCAGCAGCCAGGACTGCACCAGAGTAGGTCCATGTGGCTTCTCCCCAGGCATGTCTCGCAGGAAATGAGCCATGCCAGCAGAGGCAGAAAACTAGTTAAGGCAGCTAGCTGTATACTAGGCTGACCATCAGAGAGTCAGAGACCAGAAAGGCCAGGCTTACTGAGTTATTTATCTCTCTGCCTTTAGATTAATCCCACATGTGTTCATTGGCCAGGTTAACACAATAAACCTAACTATCACACTCCCCTAGCTACTGCTTATGGAAGTGCTGACTGAGGTGGCAGAGAATGCTGCTCACAACTTCTTAAGCTAACCATGGCAACCCTGGACCTCAAGGGGTCTGGAGGGAGCAGGAGGGTTGTCCTCTGCCCTAAATGCTCCCTGTCACCTTGCCCATCTCTCTGGGTGAACTGCACTCTCACTGAAGCTACTGGATGGTGGCACAGCTGATGGATTGCATTGACTGCTCTCCCTTATGAGGAACAGACAAGGCCACAGCCCATTGTCCTGCTTCCAGGGAAAGCTGGCCCAAGGCCTGCAAGTGCAGCCAATTTGAGGCCTAGGTCCACTCAAAGAGTATGAGATACTGAACAGTAACTATGAATGTTAACTAGCTTCACCTTCCAATAGTGCCTTCTTAATGGGAATGGGAATATGGAAGGAAGCGTGACCCAGGAAAACACACACACCCCCTTCCAAAGGTTTGTGAAAGAAAAGCTAATGCATTTTCCCTCCCTCTTGACCCAACCTGAATTTCCTCTAGGCTCAAATAGCTTCCACTTGTTCCAATACAGAAATTTCCATCTCTGGCTTTTAAAATATTATCAACGGGTATTGTCATCTTTTCTTTCTTAATCTTTATTTTAACTTTGTATTACTATTATTTTCTTCTTTCTGTTTCATTCTTGAAGTTTTGTTTGTTTTTATTGTCCCTGTTAGCCTTCCCGGTTTATGAAGCACAGAAAGAGTGGATGCATAGAGACAATAACTATTACAAAGGTCTATGGGACAAGGAAGGTGGAGAGGGTGAGGGGAATTGGGAAGTAAACAAGAATATTGGAGTTGGGGGGAGCATAAGAACTGATTGTGATATATATACACCTCTTTTTAAAAGCAGCTTGGCTATGAAAGTGTATATGGGAATAGTTTCTCAAGAAAACTATGAAAAAAAGAAAAGAAAGAAACCAAACTTGACTACCATGGGAGGAGGGGGAAAAGGTTTTGTTTAGAGGTGGGGGGCATTGAATTTGTGTTAACAACAGTAGGATAATATAGAAAGTCATGGTTGTCCAACAAAAAGAACATAATCACCGGCACCGAATTCTACACGTTGAATTTGCTGAATTGAAGAATGATCATTGTGCGTATTTTGCCACAATGAAAAACTAATAATTACATGAGTAACAGTACAAGGAAGAAGAAAGTATTCTAAACCTGATTGTGGTGATGATGTACAACTCTTCTCGATATGATTGAACTATTGAATGGTATGATATGTGGGTGAAGTGATATAAAATGGTTTTTTAAAATGGGGGGAGGAAGATGATAGAATTTTTCTAGGGAAAGTTCTCCATGAGGAAGCTGATCTCTACCATGAGCTGTAAATGGTCACCCTGTCTACTCATGTATCCTAGATCCTTCTAGCCTCAACACTCAAAACAGCCCCTCCAATACTGAAGACACTGCTTCAGCAATCCCAGCATCCTCCACACTGTGTTCACCTGCGCTTCCTCACCTGCTCCTCGTCTACATGGTTTAAGGGGGACTCACCATTCTTTTGAAAATCTTCTGGAAGACCTCTAGTTGGGCATGATAGTCCTTACCACTCTCCCTAGGCTCACTATTGGCCTCTGCTCCCATCAAATAGGCAAAGGTAAAGTGACCAGATTTTAAGTGGGACATCATTGACCAGGGAGGGGAGGATTCTTAATTAAAAAGTTGGTCTATATGGAGCAACAAAATTTTTCATAGAACTCAAAAATAATATTGTAATATATTTTAATTTTAAAACTCTGCGGGATGTCTGGTCACCTTAAAAAGGGTTCATTCGACTAACTTTGGCTGGAGAAAAAGAGATGTGCATTTTCAGGGGGGTTGGGTCTCTTTCCTGAGAAGAACATTAGTATTTTCCAATCCCAAGCAGATTCATTGTCATTAAGTCAATCCTTACTAATTAGCATTCACAAAATCATGTGTGATTTCTATTAAGTACGTCAGTATTCTAAAAATGTAGTGGATTAAAAAAAATTACATTGTTTATCAGTAGAAAAGGTACACCAGAAGACAGCAGTGAGGGAGGGAGAGAGAGAGAGAGAGAGAGAGAGAGAGAGAGAAAGTATAAGGAGTTGGAGGAGGGAGCGGAGGACAGAAAAGGGGAAGGGAAGGAAGGAGAAAAAAGAGTGAGAAAAAGAAAGATATTTTGACAATGTTTGGGAAAGCTGAATAAATATTTTGGGCCATCTTACTCTCACTCACACTCAAACACTCTTGCTGATGGATGAGGGTTATAAGAACTCTCCCAGCTAAGGGTTAGTCTTCATCTAAGCAGTCACTGCTGCCAAAGCTGTCTCCTCAGCAGAACAAAGATCAACAACCCACTGTCCCTACCACATATGACCTCACCTTAGGTTCCACCAAAGAGGGGTCAGCCTTTGCATCCCAAGACGTAAGCGACACATCCAGGAAATGTCGGAGTTCGTGTCCCCGCAGTATGTGACTAAAAGGGAAAGAGCCTCCCGGTGGCCTAGTGACCTAAAACAATGCCCAATCAGTGAGGCAGGAGACAAATCAAGGAAATGCACAGTGGAGGTGACTGTCACCCACTTTCCCGATGCCTAGCCCTATGACATTGGCATTACCCAGCATGCCGCTGTGCGGGCTCTAGTAGAATGCACAGGTACGTGGGAAGCATCATTCCAACAGCAGCAGTGGGCCATATGCCTCAGGTGCAGACATTCAGCTCACCTGAGCAGCTGTGTCAACAAAGCTGATTCTCCCTCTGCCTGAAAGAGCCCCCCACATTCAGGATCATGGGAACAGTTGCTGGAGCTATGGCTCTCAGTGCCAGGTCCTCCAAGGGGGGCGGGGGCTCTCGCGCATAGGTGGGAAACCACATGTCAGATAACGAAAGTAACACTTCCTCTGCAAAGGCAAGTGTTGGAACGCTGGAGCTAAGGACTGACCTGAGAACAGCCTGATTCCCAGGCTCATGTCTGGGAATTTTCTCTTTCCAAATATGCAGGAAATAAAAATAGGTAGGCAGGAAGGCCAAAATATGTTTTCAAAAACCCAAGTCTGGCTTTGACATGCCTGCTCCCACCATCTCAAGGCTAAGAATAATGGAAGAAAGTGGGGATTCTGGCAGCGCCCCAGGGTGTGAGCACACTTGGCCCCGCCTGCACATTGGATGGTCCAGGCCCACACCAAACTCTCTGCAGCTACTCACAAGTGTCAGAAGCCTTTAGAGAAATGAATGAGCAGCAGATTAGGAAACGTGGCTGCTGACAAGTAGGAATTAGCCCTATAAAACATTTCAAGGTGTCAGCAATGGAAACCCGCTCAGTCGAGAGGGCAGAACTGCCCACACACTGCGGAGCTCCACCAGTGGCTCAGGCAGGAAATGGACAAGTCCAGGCTCTCGGTCTGAGTCAGGACCACCAGGCAATTCAACAAAGGGCAAGCAAAATAAAGTGGACACGGGCCGCCTCCAGATATTTTAGGCCACAGTAGAGAGAAACCAAAGTTTATTGCTAATAACAAGTACAGGAAGGTGGGAGGGCAAAAAGAAGATGCCCTATTGAGGGGACATTGAGCATCTGTTTCGGAGCCCTCGGGATGTCGTGGCTTCCACACCATGTTGCTGCACAGAAAGTCAGCAGTTCAAAACCAGCAGCCACTCCACAAGCGAAAGAGAATGCTTTCTACTCTCATCAATAGTTACAGTCTCAGACACCTATGAGTTAGAATTGACTCAATGGCAGTGAGTTTGGTTATGTTTGTTTGTTTGTTTGTTTGTTTGTTTTGTGGGGGGAGGAAGTTTCTGGTAAGAGTCATACAATAAGGTGAGAATAATGAATGTGACAGGCGTATACGATAAGCATGTTGAACGTTACCAAAAAGCACACAGTTGAAACAGAAAATGTTTGGCTTCTGTATACTCACTACATCACCCCAAAAAAATCTCTTTTAAAGAATAGCATCGGGCTGAGCCCCAGTGGCATAAGTGGTTGGGTGCGGGACTGTAGCCTGTGGGCTTGGCAGTTCAAGTCCAGCGGCGGCTCTCAGGAACAGCGCTGGGTAGCTCCCACGACCACCCGAGGGCAGTGATGCCTCCAGAAAAACAAAACAAACAAACAAAAAAAGAATAGCATCACATTTAACCTTCTCAATTAAACTGCCATAGCATCTCTATTTTCCTGTAACAACTGCTGTGTTTGATAGAAACTGGAAACACAGGGAATCCAGGACAGATTATCCCTTCAGGACCAGTGGTGAGAGTGGTGATGCTGAGAGGGTGGAGAGAAGGTGAAGTAGAAAGGGAGAACCAGTTACAAGGATCTACATAAAACGTCCTCCCTGGGGTATGGACAACAGAAAAGTGGGTGAAGGGAGACATCGGACAGTATAAGACATGACAAAATAATTTATAAATTATCAAGGGTTCATGAGGGAGGAGGAGTGGGGAGGGAGGAGTAAATGAGGAGCTGATACCAAGAGCTCAAGTAGAAAGCAAATGTTCTGAGAATGATGGATGTACAAATGTGCTTCACATAAAGGATGAATGGAAAAGTTGTGATAAGAGTTATATGACCCCCCAAAAATGATTTTTTTAAAGAAACTACTCTGTTTGACCTGTGAGCTGAATTTAAGTGGGTCCAGGCTCCCTTGTGCTATATGAAAGCAAAGGGGATGGGAGGACCATCTCCAAGTAGGTAAAGAGGAAGATCACTTGCTCTCTGAAGTTCATGAGAATGGAGGAAAGCCCAGCTGTTGGGTGATGCCTCAGGCCTTAGTGTAAGCATTTCACACTCATTATCCTGATTCCCACAAGCCCTCTGAGAAGGGCCATCAGGGCACATGGGAGGCAAAGGGCATTCAGAGGTGGGAAGTACCTTCACAAGGTTGTGTATGTCATAAAATCGGTGAATAAAGGCCCCGCCTGCCTAACCTAGCACTTATACTCCTCCCTCCAACTAGAAGCAAGGTATACTTTCCCAGGAGGCAGATATCCCCTCTTTGGCAGTTACCTAACCTTCTTCCTGTCAACTGAGGACGTGGAGTCTATCCTGTCAATCAGACCATAGCCATTGAGTGCCCCATAGGGGTAGGACCTTCTCCTGAGGGTTCTGGAAACTCCTGGAGGCCCTCCTGGAGGCAGGAGACATCTCTGCTTAGACTTCCTGTGGACAAGGCACATGGAGCTATGCCGATGGGACCAGAGCCCTGGAGCTGGAAGAGCCTCCTCCCTACCAGTGCTAAAATGATTCTATTGCCACTGGATCCACAAGATTTTTCCACTGACCTGTGATCTTCCTGCATTTGGTGCCATTGCATGTTTTTACTGTGTCTGAAGAGGAATTTATAGATTGGTATCAAACATATGGGCTAATATCAGACCTATAGACTTTATCTGGACAGGGCTGGGATATTTTCTCGATATACAATTGTTCTTTTATATAAAGCTCTTTCTTATACACACGAGTGTCTATGAATTTGGTTTCCTAGTCTACCCAGACTAACACACTCTCTTACAATCATCACTTTGTCTACCAATGCCAGCAAGTGCCCCACATGACAGAAAGTCTTATCACTACGTGGAGGCATCTGGACAAGACCTGGCTACAGGAGATTTAGTAGAAGATAATAAGGAGTCATCTGTTTTCTCCAGCACCAGCATGATGCAAGACATACCCTTCATCTGCCCACCTCCACTTCCACACACCTGGCCCTGCACAGACCTGAATCTCCGAAGGGCGTCCTTGGAAAGGGCTCCTCTATACGATCCTTGGTTGGCACTGTGGAAGGTACCCTGTTGAGAATTCCCATAAACAAGGAGCTGGATGGGACTCTCCCAAAGGGACTATTCCATTAACAAGGAGTTGGATGGATCCTATAAGTCTATCACCCTTGAACACTGATGGAACCCAACAGTACAGGCAGCACTCTGGCGCACACACCTCCAGAACATTCCCCAGAGGTGAGGTCAGGGTATCCACACTGGATCATCAATGAGCTCAGCCACTTTTTGGACAGAGTGGAATCTGGCTACAGATTGCAGGAATGACCTTGGCAGGTCAAGACCAAGGCTCCTCAGGGATGGATTAAAACATTTGCTGTGTTTATTCTCACTTGCTCTGATCCAGGGAGGAAAGTGGAGAGCGGTGAAACTGGCAGGTCGGTACCACTCCCAATTCACCCCAACAGAGGAAGGACAAACAGCCCTGCCCTCTTGACAAGGAATAGATGACAAAGGCCAGGCATGTGACTCGAGGCCTTGCAGTCCTCCAAGACCAGCTGGGGTTACTCTGGTCCACATGGACACCCAATCCTTATGTTGAGATGACAATAGGAAGGCTGGGCACTCAGGCCTGGACAACACAGGATCAGTGCTCAGCTTCATTTTTTCCTGAGCTCTGATGCTGATAGCTGGACCGATCTCTTTATCTAAAATTTCTTCCTATGTCTTCCTTGCAAAGAACTCAGGGTCTGGGCTGGTATTCCTTAGTCACAAAAGCATTGCTATGGGTCAGAGCTGTGACTTCCCCAGGAAAGCGTTTCCGTCTCCACCAACTGGACAGAGGATATTCTGCTGTGCTCTGAAAGTTCCTAAAATAGCTGATCTTGCTTTAAAAAGTGATCTGTCTGCTTTCCCTCCTTCCCTGCTAGGGTGTAAGCACTTGGAAGAAAGAGACTATGTCTTCTTTACTGCTGTATCAGGAATACAGCAGTATTGATTCCTGGTGTGGAATAAAAACTCAACATGTTTTTTGAACAGAAAAAGATAGAAAATAACATATTAAGGCATATTAACAGACCCCCCATGTCTCGGAATGATAAGTCAACATAATGTCTTCCACAGTACCTCTCCAGGGAGACTTCAAGGAACGTTCTAGACTCTACCTGATACAAGCGAGTCATAAGGGGGAATTGATCACATGACATAAGAGAGGGGGGAGAGCGAAGTGAGAACCTGTACTGTCTTCTGAACGTCAGAGAGAAGCCAGCAATTAGCAGGAGAAGCCGACCACTGTCTGGCAGGACAATATAGTTGAACTTGCAGCTGATATAAAATGACTGGCCAGGGCACCGCACTCATCAGACACAGAGACCGCTCGCATCAGGGTCCTTTTGAGAATGCTCCGTGACTGTTTGTACTTTCTGAGTCAGTGCTCAGTGTCAATATTTCTGTTTCCTGATCCAACTGTGAACAAGTATGGCAAACTCTGAATCAGCCTGAATGAAAGCCAGTCCACCATGACTCTCCAGGGACGAGCTACAGAAAGGGAGGGCCTTAGAAAGTGGGGTTCACTGGACCAGGGCAGGCCAACCAGCTCAGCAACTTTCTACCTTAGCTATAAGGTTGCCAGAGGGGCTATGTCACTGCATAAGCAAATCTGCAGGGTGCGGCATGTACAAGGGCTCTCGATGCTGAGATAAACAGAGCTGCACGTGGAGGACAGAGCCAGAAAACAACACTAGAACATGTCCGCACGTCAGTCAATACCTACCGCTTCCTCCCTCCACTATCATGACCCCAATTCTGCCTTACAAATCTGACTAGACCAGGGTATATTCACGGATACAGGTAAGAGCTGGTAACACAAGGAATCCAGGACAGATGAACTCCCTTAATGAGAGTAGAGATACCAGGAGGGTAAAGGGAAGATGCAGGGAACAAGGAGGAGCCGATCACAAGGGTCTACATAGAATCCCCTCCCAGGGAGAAAGACAGCAGAAAAGTGAGTGAAGGGAGACACGGTGAGTGTAAGACATGACAAAATAGTAATAATTTACAAATCACCAAGAGCCCATGTGGAAGGGAGGAGGGTCCAGGTTGTGCTTTGTTTTATTGTACTTAGGGGTGCTATGGATCGGAACCAACTCAAGGGCACCGAACAACAACAGAATCTAGAATGCAATAGTAGCCCAGGCAATTTTCTGTAAGAAAAAAATGGGAGGAGGAGCAGGGAGGGAGGAGAAATATGAGGAGCTGATATCGGGGGCTAAAGCAGAGAGAAAATGTTTAGAGAATGATGATGGCAAGAAATGTACAAATGTTCTTTTCATACAATAGATGTATGTATTGATTGTGATAAGAGTTGTGTGGGCCACCAATAAAATGACTTTAAAAAAAAAAATGAAGGCATGTCATATGAGCAAAGCATGCTCTGTGACCATGTGATCCTTCCTGGGATTGAGGTGCACAGAGATTCGGTATGTAGACATACCCGTGTTAGTCTCCAGGCCTATGGAAATAAGTGTGTGTGGTCATGTCAGCCTAGGTGTGTTGTGTGTACATGACTGCTAATATGCAGGTCCATGCATATTGGCCCAGGAGTAGATTGGATGCAGATGGGCATACCCGTTGCATCCAAGGTGGATGTGTGCCTTTCTGTGTACCTGTGTTTGGGGCACATACCTGCACCATAGAGAATGCCACTGCAGTAGAGTCCCAAGGAATGATGGGAGAGGGGTTGGTAGGGTCCAATCTGAGGATAGACGATACTTAAATGCATTGTTCACTGGTAATTTAAAATCCATTGTAAGGGTAATTATCAGCTTATCTGCCTCTTCTTATCACGTTGCTATCTGCCGTCAATGAAGAACACACATCCCTGGAAGAATTCGCTGTCTCTTTCATCAGTCCATTTTCGCTACATCACTGGGTACTCACGTGTTAAGAAAGGCATTTCAAATGACCCAAATTCAGACCTCACAGTCTCTCCCATCAGACTTGAAGTACTTCAATGTTACTGTCACTACACCAATGTTACTCTCACCACTCCTCCGAGGAAACCCTCCCTGCTGCAGCTACAAGAGGCCTTCCAAAACTCAGACAAGACCAGACGGCAACTGTGCTCCAGAATGCCGGGACATTCCAGACCCAATTGCTTAGGTGAACTTGAAAGGCTGATCTTTGCCAAGCCTCATTCTCCAGGATTTTCCTTACTCTCTTCTCCACCCACCCCCATCCTGCTCAGGTCCCCCATTTCACATGGATTATTGCCTGAGCCTGGATTCTTTTTCCCACTCTATCAGCTATTGTGATCCTGTTCATTCTTCAAGGTTCAACAACCTCCCTTCTCCTTCCTCCTGAAAGCTTTTCTAACTTCCCTGCAGGATTCGGTCCTTTTGGACAAGTGCTGATCTGTGCCACCTCTCCTCATCCAGACAGCCAAGAACAGCCATTCTCAAATTGAGTCATGACCCCTTTGGGGGTTGAATAACCCTTTCACAGGAGTCGCCCAATTCATAACAGTAGCAAAATTGCAGTTATCATGTAGCAATGGAAATAATTGTATGGTTGGGGAAAGGGTGTCACTACAACATGAAAACCTGTATAAAGGGTCATGGCATTAGGAAGGTTGAGAACCACTGGCCTTATAGCATGGGTTCTCTGTACCTGCACAGATGGTTTTTCCTTTCCCACTGAAATGATAAGATAATAAAGAACAAAGACTAACTCCTAACTGCTGGGCCCTCTCCCTCCCACCGAGTGCCTAGGTCGGCATTCTGTACCTGCTGTGTGCACCTCCTTTGGACTGTGATGCCCAGATCATCTGAGGCCCTAAAATGTTCTCAACTAGTTATCATAGTCCCTCGTGTCTCTACCAGAGCAATCCTGCTATGTTGTGGTCAGGTTACTGTGAAAGATCCCCCTGAGACTCCAAAACCAGGGATCGCCTAGATGCTAGCACCAAGACCATCTACACAGTTTAAAGGGCCCAATGCAAAATGAAACTGTGGGCCTTTGCTCAAAATGAAAACATAAAAATACTGTTTAAGTATTAAAATATAAACATCTCACCTTCTTCTGCAAGCAATCTCTCAGCCTGGGATTTTTTTTTTTTAGTTGTTTAAATAAGCTTTCTTGTTTGTAACAACTTTAGATGTACAGAAAAAATGGTAAAATATAGGATTACTATCTACTCAATGGCAATGAGAGTTGTACAAAGCTATAAGTTGTGCCTATTACTAAATTTTGCATAAATATGATACATTGTCATTAAGTAAAGCCCATAACTCATATTTTCCTTGTTTTTTAGAAGCTGGCCTTCTATTTTATCAAGCATGATGCCCTTCTCCTGCTACTGGTCCTTCCAAGAAACTGTTCACAACATATGAGATGAAGTCCATCCATCCTTTCTTCTAACGAGCATTCCGGTTGTAAGACTTCCAAGACCGGTGTGTTCATTCTTCCAGTAGTCAGTGAAATATTCCGCATTCTTTGCCAACACCATAATTCAAACGTACCAGCTCTTCTTTGTTCTTCCTTCTTCACTGTCCAACATTTGTGTGCATATGAAGCAATTAAAAATACTACACCTGCAGACATATGCAGCTCAGTCTCCACTTTACCACGGTGCAGAGGTCTTTCGCAGCAGCCTTCCCCAGGGCAGAGCCTCATTTGCTCCCTGGCCCGCTGCTTGCCTGCAATATAGATCCAAGGGAGCGACGCTTGCATTTCAGAAATCCTTGACAACTTCGATCTTCTCTTCCTTTATCGTGATTTTGCTATTGGTCCAGTTAGGAGCATTTCTGTTTTCTATATGTGGAACTGTGACTCATACTGTAATCTTTGCTCTTCCTTAACAAGTTCTCTCAGACCTGGTCTTTTCTGCAAGCAAGATGGTATCCTCTGCATATGGCAGGTTGTTAATTAATCTTCCTCCAATTCTGATGTCTGTTCTTCATATCATCTGCTTCTCTGATTGTTTGCTCACTATTTTGGAAGAAAGTGACTATGTACAGCCCACACCTAGGGGTCAGGAGTTATGCCCCCCCTTAAAAACAGATAATCTATATAAATTATTTCTTATCAATCTCTCTATATATATTCATCAGTATTATTTTCTGTAACAGAGTTGTCATTCTCCAATTATTTATTTGACCAGGTATATCAATATTAGTTCATAAACATTTATCTTACCATTTGGGTTATAATTTATTTAGTACTTTATACTTGTTACACAAATGTTCCAGCTTGGCCCAGTGTTATATTGTCTTGGACATACCCCTAATCAGGGTGCATTTGATGATTGGTTATGTGTTTGTTTGGTTTAAGCACTTTTTTAAAAACTTTCTATCACTACACAATCCTCTGGGCTCATCTTGTCTACTCCTTGAATAAGCCTTGGAATCTTTCATTTCTCCAAGAATACCTGATTCCTTTGAGTGGAAAATGGTCTGAAATACCAGGATCTAAAAGAAAAAAAAAACAGAATGTGTGGTACCAGATATGCTAACTGGTGCTTAAGTATCCTTGCTCTTAGATGAAAAATCAAGGAAATTGATGCATGTACAGTGTCTTGGTTTCTGATAAATATTATGGGAGCTCTGATATCTTAATTTTCCATTTTATCACTCTAGAAACTAATATATGTTCCACAGAATCCACAGATAAAATTCAAGATGAAAGGGTTTATTCAGGATATTAACAGGCTGTAATTCTTTTGAGAAGTGCTCAGGATAGTTGAGGTCTACTTTCAGGTCTACTAATAAATACCCAAATACCCAAAGGGCATATGACTCCATTGGAAGCCTCATTTCAAAAGCATTCAGTCCAAGCTCCCTGAATTAAGTACCCAGAGGCACGTCATTGGAGTAAGCTTCAGGCCAAGGGAACTTAGCTCTATTTCCATGGGTAAGTAAGCCCATCTTCTCCAATTAAGTGCCCAGAGGAACCCCACTCTGCAAACTGGCCTTCTGCACAAACATACTCAGCTTTGCTTGCTCTGTGGATTGGGAAGTCCATCCTCTGTTCCAGGATCTGGCTCCTGTTTCTGCTACTGCTGCTCCTCTGATGCTTTTCTGGATCCAGGAGGTTTGTTGTGCAGGGATGGATGTTGGATCCATAGGACGCAATCCATCCCTGCCTATGGCTGGTAATGAGATTCCCCCACCCCACTTCTCAAAGCGCTCCTTGTATACTCAGCAGGATGACATTCTCCAGAATCCTGTTTGCAAGTACTCATATGTGAATTCCATCAGTATCTTCCTCCATCTACCTACCAGACCCATGCAAGGAAAAGGTTGTTCTATAGGAGTTTAGAGACTTTGCTAAAAAAAAGTCATATTAAATAATTCACTGCTCCTGCAGGATCCAAGTCTGACCTTCATCAGTGTTAATAAAGAGAAGGAGAATCCAACTAGGTCCACACCAGATGAAAGTTGATTGCCACAAGGCATGCCCCCCTTACATTACTCTGCCACCAACAGTCCCCCAGTGCCCCCCGTCACCTTGCCCAGCACTTTACTTCTCTTCCAAGTTCAATGATTCACTACAGTGGCCACATAAAGTTCATAGACAGTACTCATGTGAGGATATAGTACTATTATCTGCTATGTTTCTTCTTAGTCATGTTGGCAGGCATGTCTCTCTCTGGTCCTTTGCTTCCCAGGCACATGGTCCCTTGGCCTCTTCCCCCATTAATCAGTAAATCGGCCATTGCTCTCTCACCTCGTGGTCTGACTATTGATCCTCTACGCTGATTCATGATCTCATCAAGGCACCTGTGCTTTGTCTCATGATCACAATACTGTACATATATGCTTCTCTAGTGGCTCTTCTTTCTTGATGGTCATAGGACTCTCTCTCCTTATGAAATGACTTGTTTTTACATACCCACTGGACTGGCACAGTAGATCAGTACTTTATTAGTGTATCACACATCCTATTTGCCCAAAGATGAGCCCCGCTGGACAGAAGGTACACAAAATATGACAGAGGAACAGTTGTCTTTTCAAAAGAGAGTCAACTGTAATGAATGGGATGGAGTAAAGTCTATGAGAGGAAAACATTTGGGACCTTCATTTACTGATCGATCTTGGCTGAAAATTAGAAGAAAGAGCTGCAAATATCAATTAACAATCAGATCTTTGAACGTTTGAAGTATAAATCTAGGAAAACTGGAACTTTCAAAAATTAAAGGAAGCACACAGAGAGCTGAAATGGACTGTTATTGATCATCTTGAATCAAAGAATGATATGGCTGACTAGACTGACAGATTCAGGAGGAATTGCTTCCCATTCATAATTGAAAAGGACATTTTGAGATCTATCTTGAAGCACAATGCTCTCTGTGCTAGGATAAATAATATCTATCCTCATTCAAGGAAATCCAGTCACTATAACTAGTACTTGAATGTATGCACCAACCACTAGCACTGATGATGAAAAAAATTGAAGAATTCTACCAAAGTCTTCAATATGAAATTGATCAAACATGCAATCAAGATGTATTCATAATTATTGGTGATTTTAATGCAAAAGATAGAAACAAAGAAGAAGAAAGAGTAGATGGAAAAATATGGTCTGGTGATTGAAACAAAGCTGGAGATCACTTGATAGAATTTTGAAAAACCAATGATATCTTCATTGCAAATACCTTCTTCCAACAATACAAGCCATGACCAGACACAGGGGCTCCTCCAGGTGAAATACACAGAAATCAAATTGGCTCCATTTCTGTGAAGAGATCATCAAGAAGCTCATTAACAGCAGCTAAAACCAGGCCAGGCGTTGACTATGGTACAGACCATCAATTGTTCCTATTTAAGTTAAAGTTGGAGTTCAAAGAAATTTAAGCAAAACAAGAACCAAAATGAGAACTTGAGTCTATCTCACCTAAATATCAAGACTGTCTCAAGAAGAGATGTAATATATTGAGTACCAATGACACTAAACCTGATTAGCCGTGGGATGAAATCAAGAACATCATATAAAAATAAAGCAAAAGGTCATTAAAAAAACACAGGAAAGAAAGAAAAGGTCCAAGAGACTCTGAAACTTGCTCTTCATCATAGTGTAGCTAGGCAAATGGAAGAAATTATGTCAAAGAGCTGATTTGAAAATTTCAAAGGCAGCTCATGAAGACAAAGTCAAATATTATAATGAAATATGCAAAGATCAAGAGTTAGAAAACCAAAAAGAAAGAACATATTCAGTCTATCTCCAACTGAAATAACTCTAGAAAAAAATTCAAGCCTTGAGTTGTAATAATGAAAGATTCTATGGGCAAACATATTGAATGATGGGCACAAGGCACTAACCCACCCAAGGAGTTAGTGTTGATCATATCTCCACAGGGAAAGAGGGGCCAGACTTCAACAGGTGCCCCAAGACAAGGACGCAACCCAATGACATGAAGCAGGGAACCGATAGAGAGACCTGAGGGGCCAGCCACATTACCAACCATGTTAACAGAACTCTCCCCCTCACACTCCCCTCCCTGGCCCCAGGCCAGAAGAATCCACTTCAGAGGACAGCACTGTAGCTGCAGCTCAAGGAGAGGAACGTGTCTGATCAGAGCACACTGCAGTCAACGAGGGGGGAAAGGGAGAGTGGAGCACATCCTGGCCCTCCAAGTCCTGGGGACATTATTTCTGCTCAGAGAGAGAACTATAGGCCAGGCCCACCACAAGACACAACGTTCCTCACTGACCCACAGCACCAGGAGGGACAACATTAGAGGTGCGCGACAGGAAGCGTGTCTGCCCTGCGTTCACCATGCCAAAGTCAGACACTGGGAGTGTGTAAATGAGCAGCAAGGAGAGCAGAGCAATGAATTCCTCAGGGAACACCAAAAACAAACTGTTGGGTGAGGATGAGGTGTTTCATCAGATTTTACCTGAAAACACATGTAAAGGACAATAAATAGACCTTGAGCTATTTATAAGGTTTGTTGTTGATGGTATTGTTGTCTTGTATTGTTGTTCTTGTTCTTGTTGTCGTAGCTATTGTTTTATTTCTTATTGTTTTGTGTCGGTGCATAGTGTTACCGCTGCATCTCTATCTGGAAGGGATAGGTGGGATAAAAAAGCTGGAAAAGAGAATAATGGGAATAGAGAGGGGGGAAAAAAGAAAAGAGACCAATGATGACAGTTCCAGGGAGATATGGGAGATGGGAAGATGGGGGGAAAGGAGTGGGTGTTGAAAGACCCAGGGACAAGGGAACAGCAAGTGACCAAAAATCGGTGGCGAGGAAGACATAGAAGGTATGGCAGTGTAGCCGAGAGGAATTTCTGGAACCCAAATGAAGGCTGAACATGGTAGTGGGACAAGAGGAAAGAAAAAAGAAATAGAGGAAAGAACTAGGCGGCAAAGGGCATTTATAGGGATCTAAATACATGCATATACATATATAAATATATTTATATACAATGAAGGGGAAAGAGATCTATGTACATATATATATAGGGTTGATATTAAGGAAACTCATGGATAGTGGACCCTACTCTAGTATTCCCCCAATACAAGAACACCTTGTCTAATAATTCGGCAGTCTGAGATGTTCACCTTCCCAACATGGTTGCTGAGGACAAAGCGGATGCATAGGCAAATGTGGGAAAGAAAACTGATGGTGCCTGGCTATCAAAAGATATAGCGCCTGGGGGCTTAAAGGCTTGAAGCTAATCAGGTGGCCAGCTAGCAGAGAAACAACAAAGTCCACATGGAAGAAACACAGTAACCTGAGTGATCACAAGGTGTTGAGGGAATCAACTATAAGATGTCAAAGTAAAAATCATATTATTGTGAATAAGAGGGAGTGCAGGATGGGGGCACAAAGCCCATCTGTAGGCCACTGAACATTTCCTCACAGGAGGCCCATGGAGGGGACAAGGCAATCAGGGTGCAGTGTAGTAGTGATGAAACATACAACGTTACTCTAATTCTTGAATACTTTCTCCCCCCCACCACCCATCCCCTAACTACCCTGGTCCCAGTTCTACCTTACGAATCCAGCTGGAATGGAGGATGTACACGGTACAGATAGGAACTGGAAACACATGAAGTCCACGCCAGAAGAACCTTTTTAAGACAGGTGGTGAGAGGGGCCATAATGGGAGGGTGGAGGAAAAGTAGGGTAGAAAAGGAGACCAGATTGCAAGGATCTACATATGGCCCCATCCCTGGGGGATGGACAGCAGAAAAGTGGGTGAGGGGAGACACTGAATGGTAGGATATGACAAAATAATAATAATTTATAAATTATCAGGGATTCATAAAGAAAGGGAGAGCAGGGAGGGAGGGGAAAATGAGGAGTGGCAACAAAAAAAAAAGAGTTCTTTACAGCAACAGTTTAAAAAGCAAAACTAAACACAGTCACTGTACCAAAAACAAAGAGTCAGCATTCCATCATTTCAAAAAGCAGCATATGAGCAAGTATCAATGACTCTAAAGAAAGAGGGTTAAGCTGCACTGAAATTAGTTGTTAAAAGCAAGGATCCAGGCATTGATGGAATGCCAACTGAAAAGTTTCAATGAGCCTATGAAACCCTAGAAGCATTCATTCATTTATGCCAAGAAATTTGAAGATAGTCTCCTGGCTAACTAACTGGAAGAGATCAATATATATAGCCATCCCCCAAAAAAAGGTGGACCCCCAAATACTCAAATTATAGAATATCATAAATATCACAAGCAAGAAAGTTGTTTCTAAAGATCATCCAACAGTGGTTGCAGTAGTATATTGACTGGGAGCTAGCAGAGGTTCAGGTTGGATTCAGAAGAGGATATGGAACAAAGGATCTCTTTCTAATGTCAGATGAATCTTGACTGAAAGCAGAGAATGCCAGAGAGATGTTTACTTGTGTTCTATTGACTATGCAAAGGTATTCAACTGTGTGGATCACAACAAACTATGGATAGCCTTGAGAAGGATGAGGATTTATTGTGCTCACATAGAACTTGTCTCTGGATCAAGAGGTAGTAGTGTGAACAGACAGATGCTTAGAAATCAGAATGTATCCAGATTGTATCTTCTCATCATACTTATTTGATCTGTATGCTATGCTAAGCAAAAAATCAAAAAAGGCTGGTTTGTATGAAGAAGAATGTGACATCAGGATTGGAGGCAGGTTTATTGACAAACTTTGATATGCAAATGATACAGCTTGCTTGCTGAAAGTAGGGAGGATTTGAAGCACTTGCTGATGATCCAGGATTGGTTACAACTCAATGTAAAGACCAAAATAGCACAACTGTAGCAATAGATGATAACACCAAGCTAAATGGAGAAAATGTTGAAGTTATCAAACGTTTTGTTTTTTGTTTGCCTCCATAGTCAATGCTCATGGAAGCAGCAAACAAGAGATCAAAGGATGCATTACATTGGGTAAATATTCAAGATCCCTCCCAAAGTGTTGAACAACGGATATTACTTTGAAGACTAAGGTGCGACTAGAATTTTCAATTGCCTCCTATGCAAAGTTGGACATTGAACATGAAAGACTAAAGAAGAACTGATACCTTTGAATTATGGTGGTTATCGCTTCTCGGCCTTTTGGCTAGGATCAAGTGTGAATTATGGCACAGGTGAAGAGTATTGAAAGTCCAGTGTGCCAAAAAGAACCAGCTAATCTGTCCTGAAAGAACAGCCAGAGTGCCCCTTAAGGGTCAGAAGGGTGAGCCATTGTCTCACATACTTTGTACATGTTTTCAGGAGGCAAGTCCCTGGAGAATGGCATCACTTGGGTAAAATAGAGGGGTAGTGAAAAAGAGGAAGGCCTTTGATGAGATGACTTAACACCGTGGCTTTCAACTAGGGACTGAACACAAGAACCATTGTAAGGATAGCACAGGACCAAACAGTGTGATGCTCCCTTACTTGTAAGCTGTCCGTGAGTCAGACCTATTGGCCAGCCCATAGTAACAACAGTATTTGTATAATCCCACCGAATCATTTGGTGGGAATGACAAAGAAATGAATGGAAAAAAGAACCATTCTAAGTCATTTCACTTCTTCATACACTTTCCGAGTGCTCCTGGAACACACAAGCACAAAGTAGGTGACTTGAAAGAACAGAAATGTATTATCTCATAGTATTGGAGGCCAGAAATGCAAGTCCATCATCAGCTTGATTATTCTTAAGAGCTCTGAGAGATGAACTTTTCCAGGCCTCTGTTCTCATTTCTAGTGGCTGTCATCAATTCTTAGCCTCCCTTGGCTTGTCGATAAAACTTCATCTTTCTTCTGTGTGTCTCTGTAAAGATTAAACCCCATGGAAGAAGTTCTCCTCTACCCTACAGGGTTTGGGGGTCTGTTCTCGCTTCAATAATAATCCAATGGTGGTTCAATAAGACATCATTCAGAAAGAATCACAACCTATTCTACTGCTATATGACTTCACAGATACTTAACTGATAATATCTTCCAAGAAAAGCCCTATTTGCAAACAAGGACACCATCCCATGGTTGAGGGTCGGCTTTCTCCATACCCTTTTGAATGACACAAATTAGTTATCTCTATGTTTATGCATCCGTCTGAATCTACATAACATGAGTGTATAGAGATATCTTCAATTCTAAGCTATCATCACATGGTCTTTTTAGCCTCCTCTCTTTGCTTTCCTGAAACCTCTCACTGCTAGGTTGAGAAACCTCGCTCCCACCATCCTGGATCTGTATAACTAATTGCATACAAGTGTTGAGTTCCATACTATTGTTCAATTATATGTGTCTAATAGCACCAGGGACCCCTGGTGGTACATATGTTAAAGGTCTCTGGTGACAGGTTCATGACCAGGACCCACCAGCTCACCACTCCATGGAAGAAAGATGTAGCAGTTTGCTTCTGTAACAATTGCAGCTTTGGGAACTCTTTTGAGGGCATTCTACTCTGTCCTATAAAGTCACTGTGAGTCAAAATTGACTTCATGCCAACGGGCAGCTTGGTTGGTTAGTATAGCACTATCAGAGTCATTAACCCATATCTCTCTCACAGTGTTTTAATTTGCTGAAAGTATTTAATAACGTATTTCTTTCAAGAAAATTTTATTGGCATTTCATGCAACTCAATGGTTTGGTCATATCAAGAAGAGTTGTACAATCTGTACCACATAGCACATTTCTTCAGGTTTGAGAATATTAGCAGGTGCGCAACTTCACAGGTGCTCAAGGGTTCTAACGCATGAGTCTATTTGCACACAGCCCGCCAGCACCTAGTCTCCTCTTTAATCAGCTATGGGAGACACACATGGTGCCTCAACCCAAAATGAAGTCATCAAGCCAGGCATTATTCCCTCCCAAAGGCACACTACCCCAACCCATCCATCGCACACTGGCCACACCAGGACATGACAACCTGTGCAGTAGGACCCACTAGACCAGTGGTTCTCAACCTTCCTAGCACTGAGACCCCTTAATATAGTTCCTCCAATTGTGGTGACTGCCCCAACCATACAATTATCTTCATTGCTATTTCATAACTGTAATTTTATTACTGTGGTGAATTGGGTGACCCCTGTGAAAGGGTCGTTCCACCCCCAAAGGGGTTAGGAGCCACATGTTGAGAACCACTGCCCTAGAAACTTGAAAGGTGCCAAGACACTTATGTCTCTGGCATCTGTTCCATGGCTTCACAAACTCAAAGCTCAATTAACAAGATGAGACAACGGAGTACACATAGGACTCTGCTCAGCACAGGACCCTTTATAATGACATGGGTGCTTCCTCATGAAGCCAGCCCCACTAGTCCACTGCTCTTTGACCTCCCACTGCTTAATCACCTTCAGCTGGTCATAAGTCACATGTTGTCTTCTTCCACAGCAATGCCACCAGATAGCCCCTGTGGGCACTCAGCTTCACTTTAAGAGAGAACATAGCTAGAGAAGCCTGAAAGATTGTGTGTGTGTGTGTGTGTGTGTGTTCAAATTGAGAAAGCATCCAGGCTAATCCAGTCCCCTGGCACTTTCTTAGAGTAGGAATCAGGTGCAGGGGAGGAGAGTTTGTGTGATTTGGCTCTGGAAGTTATTTTAATGAATGAAAAAAGTGAATGTTCTACTTACAGGCATTATCAGAAGACCTTTGTTTTCAAGATCTAAAAGAAACTCTGTGCTCTGGCTCCCATATCATCAATGAAATGAAAAAGCACTGGACTCCGTGGGTAGGATACCTGCTATGGAGAAAAGGTACATAGGGATATAAATCTGGTTCCACCAACCATACAGCTTAGCAAGTCCTTTCAGCTCTGAACTGGTTACTCCCTGGCAAGACTGGTCAGGGCAAAATATTTCTACTCGCAGCCTCTTGGGTGCCTCTTGCACTGGTACAGCTCGTAGGAATTTTTAGCCAGGTCAAATCACAGCAACTGGTTCAAGACTTCATTACCACGCTGGCTGAAAAACTTCACTTTGCCTCAATGACCTCCACCCACCCACTACACATTTCCCAAGGATCTCCCATATGCCAACCCTCAAGCTTGGTTCATGGTGCTAACAGTTGATGACTGAGGAGAACATACTCTAGAGAACCGGAGAGTCAAGGGAATTAAAGGCATAAAGTCCCATACATCACTATAAGTGCCTATGTATACATATATATCATGTATGATGTATGATGTGCAAGACATCACAGCAAACATGTCACAGGCATTGTTTGATTTAATTCAAATACAGTAAAACCAGGCTATTGCTAAACCTATTTTACAGATGAAGAAACTCGGGGACAGGCTGGTGAAGAATTTGTCTAATATCATAGACTGTGTCTGTGCTTGCTCTTGAAAACACAGTCG
The DNA here is from genome assembly GCA_004026705.1 of Nesogale talazaci. Classification (NCBI taxonomy): domain Eukaryota; kingdom Metazoa; phylum Chordata; class Mammalia; order Afrosoricida; family Tenrecidae; genus Nesogale; species Nesogale talazaci. Next base: position 55,529 of record PVJH01005592.1, read on the forward strand.
GAAGCTGAAGAGTTTTGTTGGGGCGATGCCTGAGACAGGTAAAGGGGAGAGGGGATTCTGGAGCTGCAGAGGGAAGCTTCCCACTGCAGTGCTGCTCTGGCCACTGAGAAAGGAGGCATAGGATGAAGAGTGACGAAACAGGAAGAGCTCTGACTGCAGTGCAAATCTAAGAACATTTCAGTCAACCCCACATGCAGCTTCAGTGTAAAGATAAGCAGCGGAGCAGAAAAGGCCAGCCCCATTTCCTACTCTGATGCGAGGCCAATGACTAGAAGGAGTCCAAGGGGGAAGTGACATTGGTTCAGACCGTGCCATGAATCCCCGAGATGCTGCAGCCACAGATGGTCAGCTGGCTTCACTCCTTGTAGTCATTTGACACATCCTTCTTGAAGGGGAGTTTGAGCAGGCTGCTCTATAGCTTCCACATTGAAGAACCACTGTTAAATCCAGAAATTTTGCTAATTTAGAAGCAACGTGCTGATTCAGTATAGATAGACCTCTTCAAAGAGGATGAAGTGCTTTATAAGTAGATGAACTCCCTGGAGTACTAGTGGGAGCTCAAGCCAAGAAAACTTGCTCTACTAACAAACCAGTAGACATGAACTACCTTCCTTCCCTTCAGAAGGGTCACACACTAGATTGAACCAGCAACCAAACAGTTACAAAAGAGTCAGGTAAGTGTCACCATGAGGGAAGGGGCAGGAAAGAACCCCCGTCCAGGCCTGGAGGGATCCTAGAAAACACCCCAGAAGACATTTGAGATGTGTGTTGGCATTAATTAGATGGAGAAAGCTATATGTGGGCTGGGTGGAAAGGAGGACGGAAAAATAAGAAAGGACAGTAGAGGACTAGTGCTCCTGTCTGAATGAAGAGCATCAACAAAGACCCAAGAGGCAAGTGGAGAGACAATCATAGAAATCACCTCCTCTTGTGGAAGAAGGCAGGTGAGGTAGCCTGTCCTACAGCCTTGTTGGCTCTCACAGGCCTTTGTCCTGAGAGCAACTTCAAATTCACCTTCATAGAGTTGGGGCCGAGTCTTAGTGACCCTGTAAGACATAGTAGGACATTACCCCTGTTTTCTGAGACCGTAAATCTTTCTGGAAGTAGAAAACCTCTACCTTTCCCTGAATAGTAGTTGGTGGTTTTGAACTGCTGGCCTTGTGGCTAGCAGCCCAAAGCCTAACTCCTCATGCCAGGGCTCCCACTAGAGAGTGACAGTCAGCAAGCAACAATGTCTCCATTCCAAAGTCCACTTCTCTCCAAGCAAGCCCTGGCCTCCCGGGGACCTTGGTTGCTCGTCTGTAAGTAGGAAGAGCCCTGAAATATAGGAAAGATATAGTTATGGCCATCCTCCCTTATAGACCATTCCAATGCAAAGAGGGAAACTTTCTTCTTCTTCCTGGGTCCTTCTGTCATTCCAAGGTCTGGAAATAATCGAAAGTCAACCAGAGCTGACACAGCCAAGTTGTATCTCCTCAGATTCCAACCTGCCTCCCTGACATTGAATATGACACCAAACAATGTCCGAGGTGTAACATACTCAAAGGGGCACGCCAGGATGATCTCACAGTGCAGACCACCCCCAGGCATTGGCCTGGCAAGGACTGTGACTCTCCCAGGGTCCGGCCTGTCAGCTCCTCCCTCCGATAACTTGGAAGCTGCTGGTATGAATATGTCAGCAGGAAATGGCTCTTTAGTCCCTGCTGATTGTAGAGATTAGATTATCTTTGGCCTGTAGGACCTCCTCTTCCAAGTTAACCGGGTTCACATTTGAGAGTGATTAGCAACGCTGAGCACCAGCCCACATTCACAGCTTGGTCTGATTACATGCATTACAGGTCTAAGTAGAACCCAGGACGCAGAGAACAGAGGCCGAGAAGGGCAGGCTTTATGAAGAGCAGGGTGAAGAAGAGAAGGAGGTTTGAGTTGGCAGAGCAGCTGGAAATCCTACAGCCTTGTTCCAGTCTTCTCTTATGCTAGACTGTGAAACCCTGGCAACCTGCCTATGAAACTGGACCCAGGTGAAACTATGGCCATAGAGTCCATTGGGACTCACAGTGACCCTACAGGACCCTACAGGACTGCCTACCTAGGTCTCTGAGACAATCCATTTTTTAAGAAACAGATGGCCAGGGTCTCCTCTCCAGTGGAGTGACTATTGAGCTTGCCTTGAACTACCAGCCTTGTGGCTAACATCCCAACACTCAGCTTTCTGTGCCATCAGGGCTCCTTGACCCTGGTGAGGGAGATGAATAATTTCAACCTCCTTTCAGCCCTTAAACATATGCTATTCATTTGCATGACCGCTCCAGTGGGTGACAGCCTGCAGACACCAAACCAGCAGTGACTGGTGAAAAGCTCCGTCTACAGCTGCCACCGAACACCCACAGGTAATCTTATTGCTACCCCCTTTCATTCAGCCCCAGAAAGCGCTGATCCACTCCAATTCAGTGGCTATCATGATTAACAAGCCATGTGTGGTGGCTCAGTCTCAGATCTCTAATGTGGCCAAAAAAAAAAAAAAAAAGCATGTGGGCCGCTGACATAACCAGCTCATGTCACAGACCTCTGTCACCTACAGAGGATTTCTGCAATCACGGCATCCACTGGTGTAGCCTTCAAGCTCTTTTTCGCATCGCTTCCTAGGAGTTGATGTTCTGCCTTTGAGAATGCATTGAAACATCTGCTTCCAGTGTATTTGAAAATGTCTTCCCAATATGACCCACTGGGTCCATCCCTGACATGTGCAGTTTGCTTTCATGATTCTGGGAGTACCTCCTATGTACCACTGTTCTAGTGGTGAACAGAACGAAGACCCTCTGTCTACCCTCTGGAGGCTTACAGTCTAGTGGAGAGAGAAGGATATTTCTTAAATAAGCCCTCTGTATGGAGTGTAACTGTTGCAGTCTATGCAAAGGTAATAGTGTGATGGGGGAAGAAAAGATGGGAGAGAGAGGGGAACAACTGTGCTAAGAGAGGGAGGGGCACAAGTTACTGAATTCTACAAGCTGATAAGTGTAGACTCTGAGCTTAGTGGAGAAGCTATTTAAGTAGATCAAAGGGGAGCAGCGGTGCAGGAGAAGGGAGCATATAGAACAAAGATGCTGAGAAAACAGCATGAAGAGGGAAAGTGTCGATGCATACTGGGAGATGAGTCTGGTCATAGTGACGTCTGCAGCTGGAAACTGTCTGCAGAGTGTCAGGGGCCCTTTGACATCTGCAGCCTGAGGCCACTGGAACAGCCACATTGATGTATTTTGGGACTGCAATGATGAACATCTACTTGAGGTATGAAGGGAGGAGGAAAACTATGTTTGTCCTCAGTTGGGTTAAGACCTGTGAAGTTGAAGTAGGCATCTCTAGGAGGATCGGCAAGGAGTCAAAACTGTGTCTGGAGCAGAGTGAGTAGAGGAGGACAAACTTCCTCGTCAATCAAGAAACTAGATCCCAGAGAAATGGAACACCTCCTGAGTGCATGGATAATCCAGCCTGGAGGCAAGCCCTTTGCTCCCCAAAGCCATCCTACTGCTTTCAGTCCCCAATTCCAAGCTAGCAAATCCAGTAGCCAGTCACCACCTGACAGACGGATAGCACCCAGTGGCTACTCTCTGGGTCGCCTACGAAAGCCATTCTGACTCACCTTCTGCTCTTGGCTCTGTCCTTCTGTCAGGAGGGTTGATGACCATGAAAATCTGAATTACAAAACCCACAAGTAATCAGAGGCCTCTCCTTGCCTACACACCAGGCTCAGAAATCCCAGATTACGGTTCCAAGCTCCTCCAATCAAAAACTGGCACTTCCAAGGAAAGGTCAAGCCAGTCCAAGTCGTGGAGTTCTCACCTTCCACACAGCCAGGGCCCAGCCGCCATCTGGCCAGGCTTCCCATAGACAATCAGACACCAAGAAGTGCAACACCGGACTGCCAGGCCAACAGGGCTGCAGGAGATTTCTGAGGCAATGTTCTCCAGCTGCTAAGACATAACGGAAACAGGGCTTTGTGAAGAGGGAAAAGAGTGCATTACCAACAATTAGACATGCCAAGAAGACTCGGGATCTGCTCTTCCTCTCGTGCCTCACCCTCTCCTTGGGTACATGTCAGAGCTGAACAGCTCTATTTATTACCATCCAATTTCTCTGCTTGGCTGATCCAGTGGTGATTGACCTAACCAGTAGTGACAAGTGGCCACAGTTAGTTTGCAGACATCAAGTTGATGGCCATTTTACAACAGTCCCACATCCTTCCTTTCTTTCAGTCTTTCATATGCAAGCCTTAGGCAAGAAACTCAGTGAGAGATAACAGAAACATCACTCTGGGGTTTCAGAAAGCCCAAGGGGCAATTTTAACTATGTAGATACAGGCTGACTAAGTGCTCTATCTTGAGAGCATGGAAGGACTTCCCATTGCTAGAGAGAAATGAAGGGAGAGAGAGGTCTTGATAAAAAAAAAAAAATTGCAGTTCAGAGATTGCTGCAAGAAAAGAGGAGCTGAGAAAGCATTCCAAAATTACCATGAAGGAAGAATCTGGGATGGAAATGAAAGGTCTAGGATTGGGGCTGGGATTGCAGACATGAGGGAATAATACAATTAGGATGAGAGACATTAGAGTGCCCGATGCCTCTGTTCATCTTGGAGTCCTGGCACCATGTACTCACCGGGATCAAGGGAGGGAATATTATTACCAACGGTAAAACCAAGGAGTTGGCTCCAGGTGAAAACAGGTTGATGAGAAAACAAATGCAAGAGAGACCAGGTCTAGGGAACCAGCTTTGCTGTTGACTGAGCTAGGGAAAAGGATGGACAAGATACATTCTCTATGGGCAAAATGAAAAGTCTGGTTTGGGACATGTTTAATCATTAGGATTCCAGTTAAAGATCCAAGTAGAACTATCCAACAGATTTTGGGAAGCAGTAAAGAAGGAGTGGAGTGGGTGAAGGTAAAAAGAAAGCTCTAGACTGAATCCATATTAGATCATTTTGAAATGTCTGTTTTCCAGTGTTGAGAGTACGAAGGAAGCAAAATTTCCAAGAAAGGGGGCAAAGGAAAGACCTTCAAAGAGAAGAGAAAGAGGATCACTGTTTATCACCAGTCAGGTTCAACCAATAGTCCTGTCTCCCCTTCTAGGCACACAACAGGTCTGTCATTCTTGATTTCATTTGTAGTTATGGGAACATATGATTGGGTCTCTACAATATGTTGTGGGTGAGAGTGATGTCAGTGTCAGAGTGGGCATTTAAGACCGTCATAAAATACAGCAAAGTTTTCCTTCATTCTGCTATCATGTCTTATTCTGCTCAATGTTCCATAGAGTGTCCAAGAAAGATGACTTGAAACAAAACAATAGCTGACTCAAAAGATCTAGTACACGAAGTCAGAATCAAGTCTTGTTTGCTTTAAACCAGATACTGTTTGTAAATAAAGTACAAATTGACTTCTGAGTGATACCTCAGGGGATATATTTATAAAAGGAAAAAAGAGATGGTGGCCCACGGTGCTGAGTGCTGCAAAGAAGAGAAAAACTGAGACGGGTTGTTGAGGTGGAAAAAGAGTGAGGACTAGTCATCCTCAAGTTTGGGTTGCAAGATCCAGAGCCAGACTTAAAACTAGTGAAGGACTAATGAAGGAGTAAAAGTTGAAAATGAAGAGCTGTCTTTTAAATATCTTGGAACATATTGGAAAAGAAGCAGAGTAACACAGGGACTGGTAGAGTAAAGGAAAAGCCTAAATGTTCATTCCTAAGAGAAGAAGAAGTGGGCAATGTGAATGATGATCGGACTGGTCCAAGGTTATTCCTTCTGTATCCCACTGGGAAGCAACGTAGCTAGAGTTTGGGTATTTGGCAAGGTGTTCCTTTCTGTGTGCCCTACTCACTCTCAGAGGTGACCACGGACACAGAAAATTGGTAAAGGTGAGGATCCCAAAATCACAAGGTAGACAAGTTCTGGGAAGGTTCTGGTAAGAGAAAGAGGAGATCGAAGCAGAGTCAATGATTATCAACATAGAGGAGATGGCTGTTCAGGTGCCTCTATGATTGAACTCCATTACTGTGGGCTTCTACCTCCATACAGAACCAACTCCACAACAGAGCACGTGGCTGTGGAGAAAGATTAGATAGGATGGTGCGCGCATGCTGACATGTTACTGACAGTAAAGGTCCCTGTACACTCAAGGGTTGACACTGAGGTACTGTTACCCAAAGAATCCATTACCTCTGTTTCCTGCCAATGAAGCTGACACAGCTTGCTAGTGGAGCAACCTCGTACATCCACCCTGCCTAGGAACTGAGTTGTCACCCACTCCAGACTAAGCAAAGGTAGAATCCCTGAGTTCCTTCTATATCCTCAATTGTGATTCTGGGTTAGTAACCCTTCTTTTTTTTAATCATTTTATTGGGGACTCATATAGCTCTCATATGATCCATACTTATATCCATTGTGTCAAGCACATTTGGACATATGTGGCCATCATCCTTTTCAAAACATTTCTTTCTACTTGAGCCCTTGGTGTCACTTCATTTTCCCCTCCCTCCCTTCCTCCCTTCCTCATGAACCCTTGATAATTTATAAATTATTATTTTTTTCATTTCTTACACTGACTGATGTCCCCCTTCACCTAATTTTATGCTGTCCATTGCCCCAAGAGGGGGTTCTATATAGATCGTGTGATCAATTTTTCCTGTCTCCCCACACCTGCCCCTTACACTCCTTTTATCATTACTCTCATTATTGGTCCTGAGAGGTTTGTCTGTCCTGGATGGCCTGTGTCTCCAGCTCTTATCTGTACTTGTGAACATACTCAGGTCTCGCTGGATTTGTAAGGTAGAATTGGGGTCATGATAGTAGGGAAGAGGGAGCATTAAAAAAAAACTAGAAGAAAGTTGTAGGTTTCATTGGTGTTATGCAGTACCCTGACTAACTCATCTCCTCTCTGTGATCCTTATATAAGGGAGTGTCAAAGTATCTACAGATGGGCCTTGGGTCTCCATTTTTTGAGTAGCCCCTCATTTTAAGGTCCCATTTTTCTGATCTATTAAAAGGGGTACTTGGGACAAGAAAACCTTTAAGATGCTTGGATTCAATTAGTGCCCTAGTTCATATAAGTGAAGTTTTAAACTGCCTATAATCAATTAAGCAGGAAATGGTTGCTCTGCAACTAAACAGATGAACAGACACATACCACACACAAAAACACAATAACTCATAACTATTGAATTATATTTTGGGGTCTTTAACCCCATTGACTCAATTCTCCATCTCACTACGCACACACTTTGGCCAAATTAAAACTCTCCCACTGCCAGTCCAGGCTCCAGTGAAAGCAGGCAGCCAAAGATATATCCTCTCATAGGCTGACTCAGTGCTCTGTCCTGCATTTGCTCTTTCGAACCTAAGCTCAGCTCCCAGATGCCATCAAAAGGCTGTGCCCACATGGCTGCAAGTTGTCTTCAAATAGTGGTCCTCCCTGTAATGGAGACAAAGTGTGTCAAGCAATGAAATATAAAATTGGCCCTCAGGTCTGTGTTTACCCTGTACTTGATAGCTGGAAACCACAGACAAATGCTACACTCCAGAGGAAAATGCTAGGTTCTACTTTCAGACCTGTGTTAGCTTCCCGGGGAAAGTCAAACCTGAGATATGCTAAGGAAAGTGGTCCTCAGAAAAACCTCCCCTTAATTAGCATATCAGTGTGTGAGTCAACCAATCCCTGCCTCTACAGATATCTCACAGATACACTCCACCAAAGGACCTTGTTCTCGGATTTGAACTCTGGGCTGAGTTTGATTCTCTCTCTTCCCCTTGGCCTTATATTAGGGGTCACACAAGCCTACAGGGCTTGGTTATCAATAATCCCGTGCCCCCGAGAGTGGAATCACTTGCTATAGAAAGCAGGGCCCAGGCCCCACCATTTACAGCCTGGTGAAGACAGAACACGTGTTTTCAGGGCAGACTCAGGTTCAGAGTGGATCTTTTAGACCTCTATAAAGCAGAGCAAGACCCTCTTTCATCCTGCTACAATGACTATACATGTTCCAGAGAGTCCCAAGAACGAAAATGACATGGAGCCAAGCCATAGCTGACTCAAAGGACATGTAACATGGTCCAGAGGAAGGCGCAAACCAGTTACTGCTTATAATTAAAACTGAGGCTCTTCTTTCCCCCAGCCAGCTCTCACTAGTTAAGGATGTTTGGTGAGTGAATATAATTCAGAGGCCTTGAATAAAATCAAAGCTCTACAAGATTAAGGGGTCGGGGAGAGGGCAGATTCCTTTGGACTAGGTAATCAAAAGCTACTCTTTGAAATGCTAAAATGTGAGTTAGCATGGCAGGGGGAGTTCCAGATTTCTAACCGGTCAGAAAATGGATTCCTAAAGTACAAGATGCTTGGGAACATGCAAATTTCTGTTGAGGAGGAATTGGGAACATGGCAAATTCCTGTTAAGGAGAGAGGTGATCACAAAACCAAAGATGTCATTTTTATCTCCAAAGAGTTGATCATCTGAATGAAAAGATCAAGCTTCCTTTTCAGAATCAAGTTCACCAGTCATAGCTACCTCTTTCCCATGAGTCTGAAGATAGTTACGGGACCATTCATCTCCAAAGATTCCTGAAGGTTTACTAGCAACATTCATGAAAGAGAGGAACGAAAAGACCTCCAGGTTTACCTTCTGAGCAAAGACCAAGCAGCGAGAGAGGATTCTTCCTAATATGACATCCCTGATACGCCAGCATCATCAGAGTTGCCAGGATTTGGCATGTTTTCTGTGGGTTCCCTGCAAACAGGTTGAATCCCCAGGTTTGGATAGCTGATCTTTTCTTTTTCAGTTCCACCAGTCTGTTTTACAGCCTGCTTGCCTCCCCCATTTTTCCAGATGCAAGTGATATGAACGGCAAATGGTAGGAAGGTTCATTTTTTGAGGTTTCAACTTGAAGACTAGAACCCCAAATTCTCCGGGTCTGATCTAATAGTCCGCCTTCTTTATGGCTAAGTTTTTACAGTGGGTTAAAATATTTCAAGTTCTGCATCAAGATTTGTTTCCTTAGTTAGTCAAATACATTGACATTCTCATTTGCTGTGAAATAAACAGTTTTCTTGTTCTCGTGTTACATGGTTAAGTGATTACTAATGAAATTGGATCTGTACTGGGACAAAACCTCACCCAGTTTTAAGGAGCTGGTCTTATCTGATGGGAGAAAATCCCCGTATTGAACACAAGAAGCAAAAAGTGGCCAAAGTGAAGCTGGGGTCTGACCTCGACCACGAGAAGAATGTCAAGATGTCTAGGAGGAAATTCCAATAGTAAAATGGAGTCTTCTCAACACCAGTCTCTAGCAAAGTGTCTGAAAAGTGCAGGCTCGTGGGACCTACACTGTAGACATTCTAGCTCTGGAACTAAGGACTCTAGAGAACACAACTGTGGGGCTCCTTGACTCCTCCAGGCTTTTCTACCTCGTGCTCCTTTTTATGAACAGATCATTTTATTGGGGGCTCTTCACAGCTCTCATAACGATCCAGACATCGATTATATCAAGCACATTTGTATATATGTTGCCATCATTATTTTCTGAGCATTTATTGCTATCGAGCCCCTGGAATCCGCCCCTTTTGCTCTTTTGTGGTCATTGCTTGCTACCTTTCAAAATGTCTTGTCTGCCTCAGTGGCTTTAAGGGAACTCAGGGTGAATTCCTGGATCCATACCATGACTGGGGCACTATGAAGAAACAGCTTCTTAGCTTTCTGGTTATCATGAGCCTTATGACTGAATAGGCAGGCAATTACTAAGATGATTTAAAATGACCAAAACAGATCCCTATTACATGAATAGGTCATTCACCATGAAAGGCATGTGCGTGTGTCTTTTTACCCCCTTAACTGTAGAAGAATTCTCTGTACAAAAAGGTCTGAGCCCAGTGTTATGGATGAGCTCTTCGGATCAGTCTAGAGCAGGGCAAAAACAATGGGAAACTTGCCAATAGTATCAGGATAGTATAAATTTGAAATGAGCCTTAGAAGATGACACGTAATACAAGGCTAAGTGAGAAAAGGTTGCCACCAGGGTCCCAGTTACTACATGTGTTGGTTTATTTCAAGCCAAGTACGTTTAGCTATGTCTCTGTGGTTGGTGGGGGGCTACAGACAAGTTCTCTCGGTGATAACCTTGTCCTGGTGTCTTCAGGGTGCTTTTCTAAACAACAGTTGTCGAGAGGACAGAGAAGATGATAGCCATTGTCTTTCGGAATTCCAATGGGGTCCTCTCTATAAATTTTTTCAAAGGATACAGGAAGGCGACAGGGTCTTATTGGGAAGATGTTCCAAGAAAATTGAAAACCGTGTCTGTGAGAAACGTATAAGAAAACTGTGCTGAGTTTTTAATTTTGACTTGATTTTTTTCTTTCCATCATCATGACACACTTGGCCATTTTTCGGAGGTTAGCAAGGGCTGTGCTAGGAGAATTTCATCAGGGAAGTGGACTCCATCCACTTATAGCTCTCATCTTGCCCTTTTAGGCTCCTTCTGGCTTTCAGAACTCAAAGAAAAGTTCCATGGAACATGCTTTGAGGCCCTGGAAGTCCCCCAACCTGCTTTCTTGGTGTGTTATCAATGGATGAGTGGGAAAATATTTAGGGACAGGATAGAGTGGTCTAAATAGCACCTTTCTGAATTGTATTGATCCATACAGAGAGCATGTCAAGAAATGGCAGCTTCAAATTTTTATATTTCTGTTTGATATAGGTTTTGTTGAATATAGATGTCTATGATTGGGGCGCACTATGTTCAACTTATCCTCACACATCTAATATTGTGTTATCTAAGGAGCCCTGCTGGCATAACAATTACATCATTAACTACTAACTGAGAGGTTGGTAGTTCCAATACACCCACCAGTGACTTCAAGGGAAAAAGAACTGATGACCTATTACCAGACAGATTGAGGCCCAGGACACCCTACGAGGCAGTTCTACCCTGTCACATGGACTTGCTATAGATTGAAGTTGCCTCAATATCATGTCATCTAACACAATAGTATCTGTATATATATGCAAATATAAATACACTTATAAATATATAGATCCATTGTATTTTAAGAACGGATACAAAAATCCCAGATAAAACGCACAAATAAATAAAATCCAAGAAAATATTTTAAAAGGATTTCCACATGACTAATATTTAGACTATTATAGTGATTTAAGACTAGAAAAACGCATTAGTGCACATTAATGTCATAGAAAAAATCACAAAATCATTCTCATAGATTCTAAAGATATATTTGATCATTATTAATATTACTTTTGCATTCAAAAAGAAAGCTTCACAATCTACAGTGGACTTGCACTTGTAAGTAGTGCACTGCTCCTGGCAAAAGGGTGTGTTCATGTTCACTAAAACTCAAAGCAAGGCAAGGAAGACTTTTCTCACCACCATGGACCCACATTCTCTACTTCTAGTTAATAAGAGGAAACAAACCATGTGCAAGAAGAGGAGCTTGGAGGAGCATTTGCAAACGATACTGTAGCCCACCAATAAATAACTAAAAATTTCCAAAAGAACCAACTGAAAAAAATAACATAACTAAAAACTACCGAGTTTTGTAAAATGAGGAAGTATGGTAATGATATGTCCCACGTAACTACTTAGACAACAGGAAAGAAGATTCTGTTCAAGTTGCCATTGGAAACATCCTATGCATATAGGAGCATGAAATGTCTACAAAAAGCATTGTAAAGGTCTACTATGAGGTGTGAGGCTGAGCCCTGATGGTTTAGTGGTAGTTTGTGGGACTGCAGCCCACAGGGTTGACAGTTCAAATCCAGCAGCAGCTCTCCAGGAACAAGGCTGGACTTGCTACTCCCACCAGGGCAGTGATGCCACAAAATAAATTTAAAAAAAGATCTACTATGAGATGTGAAAGCAGACTTGACTAGAAGAAATGCCATGTTACCATTGAGAAACTGATTTTCCCAAAATATTTGCCAAATATTGTTTAACAGAAAAATAATATATGGCAAGAGAAGAGCAAGGTTTTCAGAACAGTATTACCCATCCTCCTGCTGGCAGTGTTAGATGACACCAAGGGGCACAGTGCCCACTTTGTCCTGCCAATGAGCAATGTTCAATTGTCCCGGTAAAGGCAGAGTATGTCAAGTTTTAGAAACATGATACAACATGAACTCTGAGAACAGTTGAAATCGGTCTCGGAAATTATGAAACATAAGTTCTCTTTGTTCAGGGACTGTTCAAAAGTCCCTACTTCTGCATCAACATAAGAAGTTTAACAAATTAAGACTGTGAGTGCCATCTTATGGAGAACCAACCATCACACGATCGGAGGTGCCACTGACAGAATCTTTCCCCATCATGTGAAGCTTCTGGGATCTGACCTGGCGTAAAATCATGAGGATACAGACTCAGGAACAGCAGGAAAAGCACTTAGATAAACCACCAGCACTGGGAAGGCCTAGTGAAACAAGACTATATATATTATTTGGTAAAGGTGGCATGGTATGTCAGGGAGGATGGGAAAGAATGACTGAATTACTAATTCGATAATCATTAATTAATTCATTATGTTCTTAACACTTAAGAGCCTAAGGGGTTTGCTCTTAGGTAGAGCAATCCTTCTGTTAGCTCTCCCGAGGAGAGAGATACCTTGGTCCTTGGTTCCGTGAGAGAAAGATTTCACGCTGAAGACTGGTTTGTGATCCAAGCGAGTTTTATGGATGTTAGGAGAAGTTTCAGGTTTACGCAAGCACCCACAGGGTCCCCTTACCCTGTCTGCCTGCCAGGAAGCTGCTGGGGAAATTGATGTGGTCACGCAGTTCACCTCCTGGACCACAGCCTTGCTGTGCTACGTTGTAGAGCAGCGGCCGCTGGGAGACAGTGCGTGCCAGAGCCAAACCTTTGGCCTTTTCAGTTCCTCCGCAGGGAGGTGTGGTTGACAACCCAGGTTGACCCCATTGACTGAATTGAATTCACCTGGCCTAGGAGGGCCAATTCAGATGCCTCAAGCAGCTAGGTGTACCTCCCCCTCCTAGCAGGAAGTCTGGACCTCTGAGCAGGCACAGTATCCCACTCCTTTACTATACTACCTAACAAAGGCACCATTCAATTTTATGTAAAAATCATTTCAGATAAATACTCTATCTGGAATTAATATAAAAATAATCAATAGAAGAGTAGGCAGAGAGCAGCGAAAGTCAGGAAGGGCAGGGGTTCTTGTTTCTTTGTGGATGTATCTGCAGCATCAAGAACAGAACTGATCCTTGCCGCATAAAAGATAGGATATGGTATATTTTTAACAAATCGTTTCTTAAAATTTCCATTTTTTTACTTTTAAAAATTTTCACATACGAAGATGGTGCAATTAGGTAAATACTACCAAATTGCACTTCTAACATCTTCCAAATATTATTTATTTACAAAATGTCTTTCTCAGTTCCGAAGAGCTAAGATGATTGTCCCTACACCCCCAACCCCACCAGGGTTCAAATGTCAAGCTAGTCCATCCTCTCCCAGGGCTCAAGGGACCTGCTTAGAAGACATCTGATCCAAAGGATTTCCCATTCCAGTCATAATTCTCAAACCCCTAAAGTTTCCCTCTCAACTCACTCCATCCCTCTTTAACATAATCACGCAGTGAGGTCATGTGTTTAGGACACCATTGTTCTATCTCCATGGAAATGGTGAGATGTCAAAGCGCTGGCAAAAAACCTTCGTGTAGGCAAGATGAAATCAAGGGGAAAGAGGAAAGGAAAGAGGAAAGGTCTGCCCCAAGCCAGCAGATCTCACCCATATGCCAAGGAGTCCATGAGGTTGTCAAGGGTACTGTTTGGAAAGCTCATATAACCTCCCAGCCCAGCCCAACATATGGCTGCAACTCAGACAGTGCCCAATCCCAGATGATGATGACTTTGTCCCTTGAAAGCCCCAGGGTTCCTGATCTGACCTGGGCGGACTGGTGACCTCGCCCTGGAATTCTCAACTCAGCCTTCCCATTTCCCGTCTATCATTCTATGATATCATCTTTGCCCTCCCTATCCCCTTCAGAGTCACTTGTTCTAATCAGCTTTTTCCTCCGCTGCCAAGGCATGCTCTTTAAGACAAAAATGTGACTCACTTTCTAATATTTCCTCAGTGATTGGCCATTATTCTAATGGGGTGTGTGCATGTGGGGGATCTAAATTCCTTATGCTGCTACTCACCCTCTTTACAGCTGTCCCCTGCTTCTATGTCCAGCCTAGCTACTTACCACACACTGCTTTCTACTCTCATCCATTCACATCGTGCCCAGAGTTTCAAAATGCAGACTTCACCATCTAACATCTCAGGCTGCTGTGAGGTGCCATCCCATTGGCTCCGAGTCATAGCAACTCTGTGCACAACTGAATGAAACCCTGCATGCATCGTCGCCAATTCACAAGTGTTCCTCTGCCTGAGCCCATTGAGGCAACCGCTGTGTCACTCCATCTCGCCAAGGACCTTCCTCTTTTCCATCTCCCTCCACTTTACCAAACATGAGGTTGTTCTCTGAGGCTAGTCTCTCATGACAATATATCCAAAGTATGTGTGCTATCCTGGGTTGATGTGTTAGTCCGGGTAGGTTAGAGAAACAAATTCATAGACACGCATATGTGTATAAGGGAGAGGTTTACATACAAGAGGAATGGAACTTTGAGAAAGCATCCCAACCCAGTCCAGTCCAAGTCTATAAGTCCAATATTAGCCCATATGTCTGAGACCAATCCACAAATCCTCTTCAGACTCACAAAGTATATGCAGTGACACCAGGACAATCATAGGCCAATGGATGCAGAATCTCGTGCATCCAGTAGAAGGATCTCAGCACTGGCAGGAGTCTCTATGTGGCTTTTCCTGCTTCAGAGGTCTGGTTCCATCAGGGTAAACCCATATGGCTTCTCCTCTAGCTCCTCGGGACTCAGGGTCTATCAGCCTGCTTCCATGTTGCTACAATGTCTCCCAAGGACTCAGCCGTAAGTCTCTCACACTCATGGGGGAAATATCCTGAAATTTCCCAGAATTCTCAAGAGAAAGCCATGCCCACACAGAGACCTCCCCACCTGTACACTCCCAGTCATGAAATTGACACAAGTGCATGGTTGCCACAGACCCCTAGAGAAACAAATCCAGAGACACTCATATATATGTGTAAGAAAAAGCTTGATATCAAGAATTATCTATCAAGAAAACATCCCAGCCCAGTCTAACTCAAGTCCCTAAGTCCCAAACTCCTCTACAAGTCCCTCTTCAGACTCACTCAGCCACATGCAATGATGCAGAATGCAGGAAGGTTACGGGTTGATAGGTACAAAGTCATGTGGATCCAAAGATGGTAGAGGCATCACAGGGCTCTGGTAGCAATCAGGGTCAGTCAGCTGGAAGGTGAAGGCAGAGGAAGAAGGGATGGTTCCCAGGAACCTCTTCATGAGAAGACTGTGCCCACAAGGAGTAACTATCAGGCTGTGACCTGACTGACAGGTTAAACTCCACCCCTACACTTTTATATATCCTCAAGCTAACATAAAATTATGTAACTACCACAGTATGTAAGACAAGTCTTGTCACGCTTGCCTCTCAAGAATGCTCTAAAGTGACTTCTTCCAAGAGAAGATCTGTTTGTCCTTTTAGGCAGCCCATGATACTTTCATTATTCTTCTCCAGCACCACACCTCAAATGAAAGTATTCTTCTATGGTCTTCTTTATTCACTGTTCAACTTTCACAGACATACGATGCCATGGACAGTACTCTAACTTGGGTCAGGCATACCTGCGTCCTCAAAGGAACATCCTTGTTCTCCAATATTCTAAAGAGGTCTGTGCAACAGAGTTATGCAGGTGTACGCAACACACCTTCTGAGCTTTCGGCGGCTGCTTCCAAGACCATTGATGTGGATTCGAGCAAGAGAAATTCCTTGACAACTCCAATGTTTCAACTTCAACATTGATCATGCTGCTCCCTGTGGGTCCAGTTGTGAGGGTTTTAGTTTTCCTGACATTGACTTGCAATTCATACCGCAGGCTATACCCCTTGATCTTCAGCAGCCAGTGTTTCCATTCTTCCTTCTTTTTAGAAAGTACAGTTGTGTCGTCTACATACTGCAAGTTGTTCAAAAGCCTCCCTCCAATCCTGACCTTCTGCTTTCTTTCTTATAATCCCGTTTCTCTGATTATTTGTTCCATATATAGATTGAACCAGTAAGATGACAGGATACAACCCTTAGGCACACCTTTTCTGATCTTAAACCACGCAGCATTCCCGTGTGCTGTTTGTACAACTCCCTCTTGACGCATGTACAAGAGCCAAGGGAGCATGATAAACTGTTCAGGGATCCCATTCTTCTCAAGGTTATCCAAGTTTATTATGATCCACATAGTTGAATGCCTTTGCGTCGTCACAAGCAAACCTATTTCTAGTATTCTCTGCTTTGAGCCAAGATCCATCAAATATAAGCAAGGGTATTCTTTCCAAGTCCTCTTCTGAATCTGATGTGGACTTCCCATAGCTCCTGGTCAATGTGCTGCTTTGTTGGATGATCTTCAGTAAAATTTCACTTGTGTGCAAATCAATGTTATCATTCTAGAGTGTGAGCATTTTGTTGGGTCAGTTTTCTTTGGAATTAGCACAGGTATGGATCTCTCTCAGCCAGTTGGCCAGGTAACACCATAACTACCATTCATTGACACAAGTGGACTATGAAGATGACACATATACCCCATTTTTTAATTCAGAAAATTTAGGATTCACAATGGCTAAACAATTTGCCCAGATTTTAAATAGCTTAACTGGGATTCAGATCCAGATTTTCCGATTCAAAATCTGGGCTCTTTCACTACCTAAGATGACCAACCTCCCTGGTTTTACCAGAACTGTCTTAATTTTAACACTGCAAGTCAAACATCCAAGTATAAACCTCACAGTCCCAATCAAGTTGTGATGGTAAGTCACTTTATATGTGGTTCCTTGGCTCCATGCACTGCCTTTTCCAGTTAAAATGAATTCCCCTTTCACAAATGAGCTTCTACTAATACTTCCAAGACCAACCAGCATCCATGCAAATGCATTTCCTCTTTCCCACCATATTCTATGTCTGCCATGACCTATTTATTATCTCTCCTACTAGACAATGAACTCAAAAATATTGGGGGTGAAGATCTATATCTGTGGCCCCCTAGCACCTGGCAAAGAGTAAGGGCTCTATTACTGTTTGTTCAATAAATAGATAAATCAGACAGAAGATGTCTATAGGTAATCCACAGGCCACCATCTTCTGCAAAGATGATTTCCAGTTCTATACCAGAATTAGCTGTGCAATTAGACAATTCAGAGGTGGGTTGTGCCTGGAATCTAACAATCATTGAGGATGACTACAAGTAATTTCTCTACTTGGAATCCTTGGTATTCATAAAATATATAGATACAACTCTATTGTTGCATTTTAAGCTCACTGGCATCCCAAATCCTTTCCTTCAATATCCCCGGGATCCTTTCAGGAAGTAATTCTGGGAGGAGAAGCATAAGCAAAGGCCAGTAGAATACATAAGATTCCAAATGCTTCCTGCTCTAAAGTTCCAGCAATGACTGTGCTTGGACACAGCCCCACAAGAGCAAATTGCCACTTCCCCAATAAATAAAATGATCAAACATCCCACTTTTTAACAACTTAACAATGTTCCACAGCATTTTGAAATTAAAATAAATATATTACAATACTTTTTTGCATCCTATGAAAATTGTTGTTGCTCCATATAGACCAAATTTTTAATCAAGAACCCTCACCCTCACCCCCGTCAATGGTGTCCCATTTAAAATCTGGTCACTTAACCAGTGAAGTAACACAAAACCTTTTGCATAGCTTAGTCCTGGGGAGGCCCAATGAAGACCCCTCTCTCTGGTCTGAGGAGCATGACAACTTGAATGCTTGCCCTGGTGAGAAGGCGAATATGAAGCGTGGGAAGAAACAAAAGAAGAACAAGTTCCTTTGTTCAGGGAGTAAAAGTTCAGGTTCGGGCTGATTCGGATTTACTCAAACATGCCCCTCTCCTCTGCTGTGCAAGTCCTAAATCAAAACCACCTGACATGTGTCAAAACAACAGCCTCCCTGCCCACCAGCAGCACATAAGCATCTCTCTCCCTGAAGGAGGAGCCCGTACTGGATCCAGTCACTGTCTCCCCTGCTGAATTTGTCCTCATTGAAAGCGATGTGTCCTGGCCCCCTAACAGCAACACTCTGGAAAGACTTGAAGAAACGTTAGGGAGTAAATTTAATTACCGTTGTTGGAATAAAAACCAAAAAGGAAAGGTCAGGAATAAGGAGGAAAGAAGTGATAGAATAAGTTAAAAATGGTGTTCAGAAACCGTAGCAGGCTGATAACTGAGTGACCATCCACACATTTGCACCAATAATGATCAAGAGGGGACCCTTTCTATGACCCTTCAACAAGCCCAGCACTCCAGAGTTCACTAAGTACCTTAAATGTTCATTTAGCGCATATTAGCCCTGCATCCACATCTGGAGTAAGGAGGAAAATGATTATTAGTCATATTGTGCAGATGGCAAATCTGAGACTGGGAAGTTCAACAATTGACCAAGTCCCCAGTTTATAAGAAATGGAAGTCAGAAGCAAACCCTTTGTCTGCTTGACTCCAATGATTATTCATTCAGCAAACTCCAAGAGAACAAGGTATCATTTACTGTGTGTCAGGCACTTGTTCTCAAAGTTTTACAAATATTGTCTCTTTGTCTCGGAGCTGTTCCCCTTTGTTCCACCCTCATCTCCTTCAGCTCCGGCCTTCTGTCTTCTTTTTGCATCCCAAATGTCTTGAGAGGTGTCTTGCTGCTAAGTGATCATTCTTTAATTTACTACAGAACTCCCTTAAGAAATTAAGGGAGGGGCAGACTATCTCCTAATCAAGGGAGCCAGTTCTTGAAAATGAGCTTGACAGGAATATGGGCTTCTACAGTCATTCCATCAACTTTTAAAAACTTTATGAGTAGCCAGTGTGCTCCAGACACGGAGCCAGGAACCATGGGAGGTCGAGCCCAAGTCCCAGGTTCTCCTCCCACTGCAGAGACTTTGGCCAGTCCATTCCCATGTGCCATCTGAGGTCAAGCAACTAATGAGCTGAACGAATGGGAAAGTTGAGAATTTGGGAAGAAATAGAACTGGATGAAAGAAAAATAACCCTGAGGTCCAACACAAAATAGGGTCAAAGGATCATATTCAATGTCCTGTTGTCGTTTCCGGCTACTGAGTCACCCCTGACTCAGACTGAGTCCATGCACAGTGAGAGAAAATGGTATCCAGTCTGAAACCTTCCCCGAGATTGGTTGCAGGTCAGAATGCTCTCTTTCACAGAGTTTTCATAGGCTGGTTTCTCAAGAGTAGATTGCCAGTCCTTTCTCCCTAATTCCCCTGACTCTGAAAACTCCCATGAAACCTCCCAAACTCACTGTAGTGGAGTCAGTTCCACCTCAGCATGCATATAGGATGGAGCAGAACTGTCCCGAGGGATTGCACGGCTGTCAATCTTGACAGAGGCAGACTGCCACATTTTTCCAACCTCAGAGCAATAGGTAGGTTCGAATTGCTGACCTTTTGATTAGTAACCCAGCACTTAACCACAGTATCATTGGCTTAAACTTCGTGAAAACTTCTACCCCTGAACTACCAATGCCTCATCCAGTGCCCTAGTTGGCAAAAAATCCAGACCCCCACTGGGCAAGTGGTTTGGGCTTTTGTGATCACATTTCTTTTTCATTCCACATGGTAGAAATACCACTCAGGAAACATGCAGCTCTAACTGCATTCGGAGGATCATCTTTGCACACAATCCTACTAGTGTTTAAAAATTTGTAACTAGATGGAAATATATATATTAGACATAGATTATGGATTTTCAACTGCTCTAAAAGCAAGTGAGTCCACAGATAAGACACTGTTCTAATGACTGTGAACAAGGACAGTTCCACAAGTATTCTCAGCCTATAGGGAACCAAACTCCCTAATGCCAAGGCTCCTCTATCACAATCAGTAAGAATAAATTACGTAGTGTGGTTAGCGGAAAAACTCTCAGATTTAATAATATGTAAGTCTAACTCTGTGCAGTGAAGAATAAAAGTGCGTACCTACCTGTAGACTGCATGAAGGGGTGCGGGTTGGATAGCGACCACAATGTCTGTTTTCTGAACAGATGGAAGAAGGAACATATCTCTTATTATCAATTTGTCAAGGACCTTGAGTTGTCTCCACAACCAAGGCCCATGAAAGCTATGGTCAGTAAATCAAATGACATATTGCATAGACATAGAGCAAGTCCACCGCAATACCTTTAAATGCTTTGAGATGAAAAAAAAATGTCACCTTAAGGACATAAGGTGCACTTGAACTTAAGATGCACCTGATCCAAGTCATGGTATTTTCAATTACCTCATGTCTGTGAAAGCTAGATGATGCATAGAAAAAGACATAAGAAGTGATGTCCTTGAATTAGTGTGGTGTTAGAATAGCAAATATACCATAGATGGACTGTCAGGGGGAAAAAACTATTTTGAAAGATGTATAGCCCAAATGCTCCTTATGAGTGAGGATGGAGAGTCATAGGTTCATATACATTGGACATCTTCTGAGGAGAGTCCAGTTCATAGAGAAAGATGCCTTGGAGAAGGACTTGGTAAAATAGAGAATCAGGAGAAAAGAGGAATTCCCTTGACAATATAATTAACCCATATAATCCATCCATGTAACTTCTCTACTTGGAATCCTTAGTCCTCATAAAGTCTGAGGCTAGAACTCTCTCTACTGCTGTTTCTTAAGCTCACCGGTATCCCAAATACTTTCCTCCAACATCCGTGGGATCACCCTCCCCACAGAAGAATTCACTTCAGAAAACAGAACTGAAGTTACAGCTCGGGGAGAGGGACATGTCTGGTGAGAGCCAACAGAAGCAAATGAAGTGGGAGGGAGAGAGGGTGGAGCATATCCTGGGCCCACCAAACCTTGAGGACAATATTTCTGCTCAGAGCAGCCAATGCACAGAGAGGACCATAGGGCCAACCCTACTACAAGACGTGATGTCCCTCACTGACCCATAGTGCCACAGGGAACAACATTGGAAACACAGTGCGGGAATTGTGTACAATCTGAACCCACGACACATTAAAGAGGTGCAAGAGAAGAGCAAGGAGCAGAGCAATGAAGTCCCCACAATACCAAAAATAGACTGTAGGGCCAGGACTCCATCAGACTTGACCGGAAAACACTCCTAAAGGTCAACAAACAGATCTTGAACTATTTATAAACTTTTCTCTTTGGGGGACATTGTTTTTGTTTTGTTGTGTTGTTGTGTTTTTGTTTTGTTGTGTTGCTTTGTTTTGATCTTTTTTGGGGGGGTGGATGTTATTTTCTCTGCATGTCTATCTAAATAAGAAAAGTGGGATAAACAATCCAGACAAGAAAACAACAGGACACACAATTCAAGGGGACATGGGAGATGGGGAGGGGGAAGGAAAGGAAGTGAGTACTAGCAAACCCAGAGACAAGGGAACAACAAGTGATATAAAATCAATGTGGGGCAGGGTGTAAGAGGCCCGTTAGAGCTTGATCAAGGGTATTGTAACTGAGAGGAATTACTGAAACCCAAATGAAGGTTGTACATGATAATGGGACAAGAGGAAAGTAAAAGGAAATGAAGAAAAGAACTAGGAGGCAAAGGGCATTTATAGAGGTCTGAATACAGGTATGTACATATGTAAATATATATGACAATAGCTAAATAGATCTATGTACATATATTTATAGGTTTAGTATTAAGACAACAGAGGGACATTGAGCATCCACTCAAATACTCTCTCAATGCAAGAATACTTTGTTCTATTAACCTGGCATTCCAGGATGCTCACCCTACCAACAGGATCACTGAAGATAAAGTGGATGAATATGCAAATGTGTTGAAGAAAGCTGATGGTGCCTAGTTATCAAAAGATATAGTGTCTGGGGTCTTAAAGGCCTGAAGATAAGCAAGTGTCCATCTAGCTGAGAAGCAACAAAGCCCACATGGAGGAAGCACACCAGCCTGTGTGATCATGAGTTGTTGATAGAATCAGGTATCAGGCATCAAAGACCCAGAACAAAATATCATATCATTGTGAATTAGGGAGAGTGTAGAGTGGAGACCCAATGCCCATTGGACATTTAAGGGACAAGTCAATAAGGGTGCAGTATAGCACAGATAAAACATACAATTTTTCTCTAGTTCTTTAATGCTTCCTCCCCCGCCACAATCACAACTCCAATTATACCTTACAATTGTGTCTAGACTAGAGCATGTACATGGGTACAGATAAGAGCTCACAACACAGGGAACTCAGGACCTATCTTGAGAGTAACCATACCAGGAGGGGAAGAGGAAAGTGGGGGAAGAAGGGGGGAACCACCACAATGATCTATCTATAACCCCCTCCCAGGGAGTGGACAACAGTAAAGTGGGTAAAGGGAGACATTGGTCAGTGTAAGATATGAAAAATAATGATAATTTATAAATTATCAAGGGCTCATGAGGGTGGGAGGGTGGGAGAGGAAGGAGAAAAATCAGAAGCTGATACCAAGGGCTCAAGTAGAAATAAAATGTTTTGAAAATGATGATGGCAACAAATGAATAAATGTGCCTGACACAATGGATGAATATATGGATTATGATAAGAGTTGTTTAAGCTCCTAATAAAAAGATTTTTTAAAATTGCTTAACATGTCATTTTTTAAGTCTGTGAACAATCCAGCAAGCAATATCTATTAACAAAGAAAACCAATATCTTCATACACTTGAAAGGATTTGTTATTATTGCTGCTTTACTGACTATGGAAAGGTATGCAATATTCAACTGTGTGAACCAGAACAAATCAGGGAAAACATTGTGAAAAACAGGAATTGTAGAACACTAATTGTGCTGAAGCAGAGCCTGGACCTAGACTAAGAGGCAGCCATTCAAACAAATTACTGTTAGGTTTAAAATCAAGAAGCATGTATATCTTTTCCCCATTAAGTACAAGGCTGTATCTTTTCACCATAAATATTCAATTCATATGCTCAGCAAATCTGAGAAGCTAAACTACATGAAGGACTTAGCATCAGGCTCGGAAGAACCATCGCTAACAAGTTATACTATATAGACGATGCAACCTTACTTTCTTAAAGTAAAGAAGAGTTGAAGCACTTACTGATGAAGATCAAAGATCTTTGGTGTAGATTATGTATCTCAACATAGGAAAGCAAAAATCTTAATACCTGAACCAATTAGCATCATCATAACAAACGGAGAATACATTGAAATTGTCAAATATTTCATTTGCCTTGAGAAACTTATACAAAGTAGAGGCTAATTAATTTCATGAAAGTAGTGTTATTCACTCTCTATCAGCCCCCTCGTGTGTTTAGGAAGTAACATACAGACCCACACCAAGTGGCACATCATACATAGCCAAAGAGGGAGACAAAACAGTCTGTTGTTGCTGCTGATGGATATCATCCAGTCAGTTCTGACTCATAATGACCATACGTGACGGAGTAGAATTGTCCCATAGGGGTTCCTGGGTTGTAATCTTTATATGAGCACCTCACGGGGATTTTCCTCACATAGATCCACTTTGTAGAGTCAAACTGCGAACCTCTCAGTTGGTAGCCTCCAGAACTCCTTTAAAAGCATTTTTTTTTTTGGCAACACATCATTATTCTACTTAATTTCTTTTCAAACAGCTTTGTGGGTACATAATCCAGATATCATACAGCTCCACAGCTCAATCATACCGAGAAGAGCTGTACGATCATTACCACAACTTTAGAACATTTGCTTCTCTCTTCTACTCATTATGACTAGCTCCCTACTTACCCCAACCTTCCTTGCTATAATCTCAAGTAGCCATTAATTCAGTTACCGGGTCTCTAAGTTTACCCATCCTGGATTTCTGATATAGGAAAAACTACTCAAAAACAAAAATAACAACAATAAAAAACTCGCAAGAAGGAAGTAAAACAGGAAAACCTCAATCGAAAAGAAAGTAGAAAATATTAAAAACTAGAAGAAAAATTAAAATGGTCAAAAGAAAGATCAAATGATAAAGTGTTACATTTTTGTTTTTTGGGGGGGCATCACTGCCCTCTAGTGATCGTGGGAGCTACCCAGCCTTGCTCCTGGAGAGCTGCTGCTGGATTTGAACTGCCAAGCGCGTAGGCCTCAGTCCTGCACTGAACCACTACGCCGCCGGGGCTCAGCCCTCCATTTTAACCTAACTACATCTACAATAATCATCTTTCCAAAGTACTCTGCATTCTAGCAAGGCTATTTGGAGCCCTGAAATATGGTAAAAGGGGATTCATTGCAGGCTTAATCCACGTGCATTTTCCTTTCATTTAAAGTGTGTTTGTTATTCTGATGGACCACCCCCGAGGGACCCAGTGAGTTGTTTGCCTCTTTGTTTTTACCTTGAGATTCTTCAGTAAATTTGCTATCATCCTATCATCCTCAATTAACCTACCACATGAGTTGCAACTTGACCTATCTCTGACATAGACCATGCCATCTGTGTATAAAGACCCACAAAGAGCTTTGGGATTGCCTGGAGGGACAAACTTAAGGAGGGGGTAACGATGAACTGGTGGTCATGCTCAACCTAACAGAAAAGACTACATCCCAGAATCCCAATGCCAATGGTCTAGGAAGCACCAATGTAGCTAAAAAGTCTTTAGTGACAGAAGGCAGTCCAGAAGTATTTGGGGGCTGCTTGTTCAGGGGCATGTCTCACAGTCTCTCTGCAGGAGGTAAACATTCTATTTCCTCTTCCTTACACTCCCGGGGTCCTTCTCTCCAGATGCTTTCTCTATGTCACTGTGGAGGCAGCACAAGGGACCATGCACTGCAGAGTACGAGGAAGGGACACCATGCCAGGAGCCAGACTCAGGTAAGGTAGTTGCTATTGGCACCGGCCATGGCATCAGTTCCAACTCACAGCAATGTTATGACCAAGAAAACAAAACACTGCTTGATCCTGCCCGTCTTCAATATCGTTCCTCTGCCAGAGCCCATTGTTGGTATACCCACAGTGTCAGTCCATCTCCTGGACAGCCTCCCTCTCCTTTGCCGCCTCTCTACTTGACCAAGCAGGATGTTCTTCTCCAGGGACTGGACTCTCCTGGCATGTCTTAAGTATGGAAGGCAACATCTCACCATCCTTGCCTCTAAGGCATACTCAGATCGTACTTTCAGACAGATGAGTGTGTCCTTTTGGTAGTCCATCTTCTTCTCCAATACCACAACTCTTATGTCTGGAGCTTCTGTGGTCTTTTTTATTCAAGTAAGGAAGCATAAGCCAGTCCCCCAAATTTTCTCCACCCCCATGCTGTCAGTATAACCTCCCCTGCTTTAGCCAAGTCCACTCTGAGAATCCACTTTCCTTACAGCATTTGAATCCAGCTCTCCCTGTCTGGGAAGCTCTTCCAGACTGCAGTGATACCCAGAAATCTGAGCTCGCTATGATTTTTCGATAAGAGGCCCCTGCATCCTGAGGTGGGCAGGAGAATCTTACACAGAAACATCCAGAGAAGCCTCTGGTTTGGGACCCGTTGGGGTCTGCTTGGATCCAGAGAGAGGGGAAATCCCGGCCTCTAAGTCCCCATCAGGCACACTTGGGATGCATGAATCAGGGCCAGATGGATGAAATTACCCTTGAAATGTGAGCAAGATTACAATCCTGGGCCAGGCTGGAGGACACAGGCATTCAGGGGTGAAAATGCCTGGCCCGTGAGCATTGGAATCCAGCCATAGGGGAGAACATTTGAACGTGGTGACAAAGCTCATGGTATTGCCAAGTTTGGAAAGTTAACTCAAGGTCTGGGAGTGGAGAGGCAGAGATTCTGATTACTAATCAACAGCAGCACCTAAGATGTAGTCTAGCATCTCCAAGTTTTTACCACCCAGGCCCAAGCCTTCTCTCCCACACTCATGCTCACCAGATTCTTGACACAGAGTAGAACTTTCCAAATTGCCTTCAGGCCAAGACCAGACTTTTTGACACAGATGACCATGGGATTGATAGCAGGTGGAGAACCATGTGGAAGATGAGGGAAGAAAAGATAAACTCTCTGAATGGAAAGATGAGAGTCTGCCATGGGGCCACTAGACTTACACCGGAGATAGGACCCTCTAGATCAGGGGTTTTCTCCACCCCCATTCTGTCAGTATGACCTCCCCTGCTTTAGCCAAGGTTCACAACGTCTGGATTGCGACCCCTTTGGAGGGTCAAACAACCCTTTCACAGGGGTCACCTGATTCATAACAGTAGTAAAATTATAGTTATGAAGTAGCAATGAAAATAATTATATGGTTGGAGGGTCACCACAACATGAGAAAATATATTAAAGGGTTTCAGCATTAGGAAGGTTGGGAACCAAGAGGAGAGGTGAGTACCAGTGTCCAAGTGCCCGGTACAGACTCCTTAGGGAGCAGGCGAACAAGTGTGCAGGAAGAGAGGCAATGGCAAGGGACAGAGAGAGGGGGAGAGTGGCTCGCAGAAAGGACCAGCTACGATTATGGAGCGAATTCTGAGCCAGAAGTCATCCAACAAGCCATCCTTCCTCTCAAATCCAGTGCCTTGTTTCCCGCTCCCAACACAGTGCCGTGGAACTTCATGCAAATGTCCATGTCTGGACATTTGACTTTGTCTTGTGTGTGTGTGTCCCTAGGAGAGAACGGACATGAACCAGAGTTGGTGCACAGTAAGAGTATGAGGAATAGATGAGTAAATGGCACTGGAACCAAGGTGTGGCAGTCACCTAGTCTGATGTCAATTTGAGGATGAAGAGTCTAGCCTGTCAATCTGGAGATAACCAATGAGACCTGTGTGGACATGGCTTTCTCCCAAGAATTCTGGGAAATCCAGTCATATTTCCCCCCCTTAGAAGTGAGAAACTCACTACTCAGTCCCTTGGAGATGCTCTACTGACAAGATACAAGGCTGACTCCCTGTGAGACATCCCTGAGAAAAAGACACATGAAACTATGGTAGTGTCCTGAGCCAGACAAGCCAGACAAGTAGAGACTCCTGCCAGAGCTGAGATGCTTGAGAAGTCACAGAGAGGTCTCTAACAGTGCTGACATGATTACAGCGTCACTGGATTCAAAGACTTTCTATTCACTGGCCTGTGATTGGCCTGCATTTGATGTCATTGCATGTGTTTTCTAAGTCTGAAGAGGACTTTATAGATTGGTATCAGATATATGGGCTAATATCAGACTTATGCCCTTGGATGAACTGAGTTGGGATGTTTTCTTAATGTACAGTTACTCTTGTATACAAAACTCCTTCTCATATATCAGTGTGTGCTTATGAATTTGTTTCTCTGGTCCACCCAGACTAACACACAAGGGCCATACCTCAGAGCTGAAGCCGGAAGCAGTGTGAGCTGGAATGCTTACCAGAGTCTCCCTGCTTTGGACCTCTGGGACTCCAGGACAGACTCTCCCCTGTAGCCTCCAGCTTCCTGGGAGCCCAGCAACTGAGTCGACAGTTCACCTCTGACTGGGCAGACACCTACACTCAGGCACTGGTTTCCTGACAAGAAAGTGGCCATACGAACAGTTCCTTCTGCATTCTTGTTTCATGGTCTCTTGCAGTCTCATCACTTCAATGTCATCTCTTAACTTGGGATGACTTTCAATTTACTATCTCCAGCCCCATTATCCAGAAAGCCCACTCTCCATTTGGATGTCTAATCAGGACCTCAAACTCCATATAAGCAGCCTGAGCTTCAGACTAACCCAGCCCTACCTATGTGGCCCAGAGCCTCTGTCTTCTCTGTAAATGGTTATTTCAGTCTACTAAAAGTCATCTTGGATTTCTCCTTCACATGTCCTCACCTGGCCCAACAGCAAATGAAACCAAGACCACTTTCAAGTAACATCAAGTCTCTGGTAGCTTACCACTGACACGACTTATCCGCTATAATGTGATCCATCTTCATCTCTCCTCAGTCACACCTCCTGGCTCTCTGCTTCTCCCAAAGTGATCTTTTGAAAATCACAGAAGCCTCCAGCTACTCCCCACTTGGTTCATGAAGGGTTGACATCCTTACATAGCTTCAGACTATTTGTGAGACATCCCATTTTGCATCTGTTACCATCCTAAAGCCATGCGCAGCTCAGGACTCTCAAAATACGGTAGCTTTTTGGCTATTTCTTGAATTCCAGGTGTGTCCTTCCTTAGGACCTGAGAACTGCTGCCCTTTCTCTGCTTCCTGAGAATGCTGTGGCTCACCCCCTTCCTCCTTCATAGCCTTATTCAAATCAACTTATTCGACAAGCTGTCTCTAGCCACCCTACCAAAAATTGAACACTCTACTTGCCTGCCCCTAAGACTCCCCACTTAAACCGTGGTTTCTGTATCATTGTAGTCTGCATCAATATTTAATATTCTATATAAATTGATGATTTAATATATCCAGTACCTGTATCCATTTTATAGCACTGTCTTTTTAAAATGACCACACATGGGGTAGCTTAAACCAACAGAAAACAATCTCTCCCAGTTCTGGAGGTTGAAATCCAGGTATCTGGAATTGAGGCATCGATTCTAGTCTCTAGCTAAGAGGGATCTTTGCCTGCCTCTTCCCAGCTTCTACTGTTTGCAACTGTGGGTGTTCCTTGGCTGGTAGCTGCTTTGTTCCAAAGTCGTCTGCCTTGTTGTCCCATGACCTTCTCCCCTATATATGGCTATGTTCAATGTGTCTGTGAGTAAATCCCCTTTATAAGGTCACCAGGTAGTCAACTCTAATTCAATATGTACCTGCCTCACGTGACTCGATCTGCATAGGCTAAATTCCCAAATAAAGATGCAGTCCTAAATACTGGGACTATTTCAATGTATCTTTTGGGGAATACAACTCAACTTCAAAATTGCCAGCCTCCCCTCCCTAAAATACATAACCCACAAGAACAAAAAGTTGCATCTCTTTTGCTTACTGCTCTGTCCTCATGGCCTAAACAATGCCTGGTAAATAAGATATTCAATAAACACCTAAGACAGGAATGAGTGGCTGCATCACACCATCTAAGAGGTGAGGTCTACCTGGTTCTGCTCCTTAAGTCAACACATCAGTTTTTGAATCCGTGTGGGCCAACATTCATCATGGTCCTGAGCAGTGGAGCCGGGCAGAGCTCAAGGGCTGGAAATAAGCCTTCCTCGTCTCGTGATTGGCCATGGGCCGAATGAAAGTTCTGTGTCACACACATTATTGACTCAAGCCTTGGAAAAAGCCCTTGACCAGGCCTTCTTCCTAATCTCTGGGTCATGCTGAATGCTCAACTGGAAACATTGAACACTGAAGGACCTCAACTGGGGTTCTGAAAACATAACAAAAATGTCAATTTGTGATCCCCACTGCTCTTTCCCGTCAGGCTTTGTGCGGGGGGCAGTTGCATCCCAGGGCCCTTTAACCCCCGCTAATTCCCAGGAGAGTGCATCTTTCCTCAATATCATTCCAAAAAGCACTGCTGTTTATGAAGCTCATGGATGAGTTTACTGTTAAGGCGTCTTAGTCTCTAAGACATGAAGTCTGGAGACACCCAGAATGGCCACCTGGGAGAAACACTAGGCGCAGAGAACAGCACTTCAGCACAATTCCAAACAAGTCCAAATTGTTCCATTTGATTCTCTGCTGGTAATCAACTTTCCCTGTGACTCCCCTGTTGTCGTGACAACCTGTCAACAAATAAGTGGGTGGGAGGGACGGGATGAGTGCAGGGGTTGGGGAGAGCCTGTCCACCTCCCCAAGCAGCCTCCTGAGTCTGCCCTCCATTGGTTCAGGAGTGGAGAACCCAGGCTGTGGTTTCCAGCCTGAAGGCTGGATACTCGCTCTGTGTCTCCATTCTAGAATGCGCTCAGCTGACTGAAGGGCAGCTCTCACCAAAGGAGAAGATACTGGAAACACTTGTGCTCAGAACAGGTATATAAACACCTCCCCTACCCATGAAGTTCATTTCCATTCATGCCAGAAAAGAGAATAGAACCCTTCCCTAGGGTTTCTGAGGCTACAGACTGCCACATCTTTCCTCCTGGAGCAGCTATGGGTCAACCTGTGGTTAACAGTCAAGTGTCTAAACACTATGTCTACAGGATAGTACCTAGTATTGAACCCTCACTATGCTGAGTCAATGCTGACTCACTCTTGGGGCCCTGGTGTGTGTGTCAGCCTAGAATGGTGCTCCATAGATTTTCAAGGATTGAGATTCCAAAAGTAAATCACCAGGTAGGTCTTTCCCCCAAGGTGTTTCTGGGTGGATTTACATCTCCAAAATTGGGTTAGTAGCCAGTATGTAAACCATTGACATCACCTACAACTCCTACCTGGCTAATAGATATTCAATATGTACTGAATTTATATAAATATTGATGTTTAGTATACAAAAGAGAAGGAAACCCCAGAGTAAGACTCTGGGATCTCCTCAATGCATGAGCAACAGAGGGGAGCATCTCCATTATCATGACACCCATCAGTAGAGCCCTGCCTTTGTAACCCTGACCACTGCCTGAGCCCTGCAGCCCAAGGTTAGGTGTTTCCTTTGAAGAGCAGTGGGGTTGGCGGATGAGGGGGAACAAGATCAATGACCTAGATCTGCAATGTCCCAAAGCAGCTATTAAGAGACATTTATGGCTATTGAACATGTGCAGCTAGTGTCATTGAAGGAAAGAACTGTCACTTTATCTGAATTTATTTAAACCTAAAAAGTGATGTACCCATCTAAGATACGATGGCAGTTCTCCGTCTGGAGGGGAAAGGGGTGAAGAAAATCAAAGTTCTAAGAAACAATCCAAGGCTCACCTTCCTGACACGATCGCTGAAGTCAAAGTGGGCGCATTAGCAAATGCGGTGAAAAACTCCGATGGTATCTGGCTGTCACAAGATCTAGCATCTGGGGTCTTAACGACTTAAAGTTAAGCAAGTAGCCATCTAGTATGAAAGTTACAAAGACCACACGGAGGAAGCACTCCAGGTCAGGATGTGTCCATAGGATCAGCTATTAAGCATCAGAAGACTCAAAAACAAAAATCATTTTGATTTGAATGAAGGGGGGGCAGAGTGAAGACCCAAAGCCCCTCTGTAGACAATCTGACATCCCCTCACAGAAGGGTCACAAGGAAGGGACAACAAGTCAGTCAGGGTATAATATAGCACAGACAAAACACACAACATTCCTCAAGTTCATTAACATTTCCTCCCCCTCATTATCACGACCCCAGTTCTATCTTAAAGATCTGACTAGACTGGAGAATGTACACTAGTCCAGTGACGAACTCTTGACACACAGAATCCAGGATAGATAAACCCCAAAGGAACAGTAATGAGAATAGTGATACCACGAGGATAGAGGGAAGGTGGGGGAGGAAGGGGGAGAAAGGGGGAACTGGTTGCAATGATTGACATACAACATCCCACCCCCAAGGAGGATGAGCAACAGAAATGTAGGTGAAGAGAGACATAGGTGTAAAATATGACAATAATAAAAATTATCATTTATCAAGGGTTCATGAGGGTGGGAGGCTGGGGGATGGAGGAGGGGAAAAGGAACTGATACCAAGGGTATATGATGATGCAACATATAAAAAAATGCACTTGATACAATTGATGTATGGATTGCTCTAGGAGTTATAGGAGCCCCCATTAAAATGATTTGTTTAAAGAAAGAAAGGAACAATCCAAAGGACTAATGAACCACAGACTTCACGAGGCAGAGACCAGAAGGACCATCTACCCCATCAACTCTCTGATGGGGTCACAATAGAACACCCCAGGCAGAGTCCAAGAAGACTGTAGCCTAAAACTCAGACTGCAACAGACCAGGCGCGGTTGTCTGCTAGAACCCCTGGGGTTGCGGCCCTTTGACATTCATTGAAAACTGGAACTGAAGTCACTACTAGATATTACCTTCCAGCCCATCGTTCGAGAAACCTAAAAAAAAAAAAAAAAAAAAAAAACAGGAAGAATGTGCTTCTCAGGAAAATTAACCACGTGCAACCAAAATGATGGAGTTTTCCCAAAAGCAAAGCTCAGAAGTTGAGAAGGGGAAGGACAAACAGAAGCAGGGTGGCCCAGTGAGAAGTGAGGAGAGTGCTGTTAATATTACAGGACTGTGACTAAGGGCACCAAACAAGGCGAGTATCAGTTGTTGAATAGTTGTTGAATCGCCCTGTAGATTTTCACCCAAACCACAATCAAATGGTGGAATGAATACCATAACTGCTCCAGTTATTGAAAGACTTTTAAGCATACTGGGAACAATTTGCATATGTGAATCTACCATTTCAACACTTTCTTTTAGGTAGTCTAAATACACATATTGCCAACAAAAATTTAACATCTGAATCGAGGTGCGTTCTAAGCATAAAATACCCTCTCTGTTTTGAAAGACATTTTTAAAATAAAAAACCATCTCGTTACTGTTTTACTATAGATTACGTGCTGCTGTAATCAATATCATGCATGCACTGGATATATGGAGTTAGATAAAATGTACTGCTGCAATTAACTTCACCTATTTGTCTTTATGCTTTAACATGGTGACTAGAAAATTATAAATGGCAGGTCTCATTTCTCTTAAAGTCTGTTAGACAATGCTGCTACCACTGGACTTCAGTAATGGCAATAACTGAAATTTGACGTAAAATACAGGCTCAGCATGCATCACAGCTGGAGCAAGCCTACAGAATTATCAGAGGGAAGATCCCATTGCTGAGCACGTATGGAGGAGAGAGCCAGAAACTCTGGATCAGGGTCAAAGACCCATATAATAAACCCAATGCAGGCCCAGCAGATGGTCCAAAGACCAAAGTCCAGAGTTCAAAGGTCCTGGGCTTTAGGCCTAGGAATTCCATCATCTCTCATAGTCAGACTATTTCATTTCCTCTCTTAGAAATAAATGTTGTTCCTCACTACAAGATAACATGTTCTATTTTTTTTTAATATACACTAAAGATATTTCCAAATTGATCTGGCTATACAAAAATGGCCTTCTTTCCACAGGAGGGAAGTTTAACAGTGTCTCCATACACCTTATTTAAAAGCAGTGGTCAAGTTTCCATGGCTTTTTGTTGCTGCTGGCCACACTCACCTTGTCCTTGTAGTCGCTGAGGCCCTTAAGAGAGAATCTATGTGGAACTCATAGCAATGATATTCTCCCATATCCCAGCCAGATGAGGACCTTTTGGGTCTCTGGACAATGTAACCACCAACCCATTAGAAAGGCCTGATACTTTCATGAAGTGGAGAGAAAGCCTGACTGCTGAACCCAGGCCAATGTTCCCATAAGCTCAGCCACGCAGTGACGCAAAACGCAAACAAGCAAGCAGCACCCCAAAGTTAAATTCTGATCCCACGGACTAGAAAAGAGGTTTGTGAGGCTAAAGAGTTCCAGAGTCTGGGAAGCCTTTTATGACATCTCTCAGACAATAAATATTCCTGAGGAAAGGTTCCTGGTAAACATATCAGAGTCCTTGTTTCAGAATTGTTGACATTTTAAAGGGACTTAAGCCTCTACACAGTAGGGAAAGAGTTAACAGACTTCAATGGGTCTATTATATTCATCTCCCTTTGTGGGGTGAATGAACTTGGCTCACCTGCAATTTTGACTTCCACACTCCCACCCCCACCCCCACCCCCCAAAACTAATGGTTGAAAGGACGACCACCTTCAACCTAAGGAAGCTT
This sequence comes from Nesogale talazaci, assembly GCA_004026705.1. Classification (NCBI taxonomy): domain Eukaryota; kingdom Metazoa; phylum Chordata; class Mammalia; order Afrosoricida; family Tenrecidae; genus Nesogale; species Nesogale talazaci. The sequence continues at coordinate 89,296 of PVJH01005592.1, forward strand.
GCTTTCAAAGGCCCTGAGGTGGTCATTATTAACAGTCCCTACTTCAAGGAAGGGGAAAGCACCAGGCCAGAGGGTCCCCAGAGAGGCAGCCAGATTTCTCAGCAGGCTGTCCTGGAAATAATCTTTGAGAGTGAGGGGGAGGCCAGACACTGCTCTTAGTCTGGGCTGAGGGCAGGCAGGCTGGACTGGATACTGCCCTTTGCAAATTAACCTCTGACGTAAGCACAATAATAACCACCCAAAGATGTCGGTGGCATCCTATTTCACAGATCTTGTGGATATGTTACCTTATATGGCAAAGGGGAAGTGGAGGTAGCATTTGAAATGAAGGTTGTTATTCAGCTAAGCTTCAAATAGGGGAAATCATCTTGGATAAACTGGTAGACTCATGTCAATCACAAAGAGCCTTTGCTGTGGAAGATGCAGGCAAAGGGGCTGTTGGTGGTGCAATACGACTTGAGAAGGACTGAGAAGGACTCAACCAGCCATTGCTGACTTTGAAGATGGATGGAAGCCATAAGTCAAGGAGTACAGGCAGTCTCCAGAAGGTAGAAAAGGCCAGAAGCTGGATCCCTCCCTGGACTCTTGGGAAAAGGATCTCAGTTCTGATGCCATCCTGGCTTGTGTTCTGTGAGACCCATAGCAGGCATCTGCCCTTCAAAACTGTAAGTAATCGATCCAGGTTGTTCTATGCCCCTCTGCTTGAGGGGATTTGTTATGGCAACATGACCTTCTCTTCCTAATGGTTTCTAAGTGTCCTCCTTTCTCTTTAACAGACTGCAGGAAATCAAGCTTCGGATCACTGTCAAGTGTACAACTTTGTAAGAACCTCGCTCCCCTCGGTCTGCAGGAATCTTGGTCTTGGGAGACCAGAATGAACCTGCAACACCCTGTCTGTCCAGTCACTATTCAGTTTCAGACCCTCAGCTTCCTCTTGCATTTTTCATTGTGAATTTGCCTCCCATCTGGGAAGAGGCGGGATCGTTGTGATCAAAGAGAAAAATAGGCCAATTATATGTTCTCTTTCACTCACTGCCTGGAGTCAATGCCGATTCAAAGCAAAGACCTGTGGGTTTCTGAGACTCGCTAGTTACAGGCTGTCTACAGTCTTCCACCCAAGGTGGTTTTGAACTGCCAACCGTGAGGTTCATGGCCCAATGCGTAATCACTGTGCCGCCAGAGAGGTGTAGAGCTAACGCCAATTTCTTCATAGCGGTCCAGCTATCACCTAGTGCATGCCGACTCAAGGAAATCCCCGAGTGTTCCAGCACAGCAAGGCTCCGCAGGATTTTCTGTGACTGGGTTTTTGAAAGTGAATCACCAGGTCTTTCTTCGGAGATCTTCTGCCTCTGAGTGAATTCAAATCTCCCAGTGAGTTACAGAGGACGTTAGCTATTGGCACCAGCCAGGGACTCTGAAAGGGGTCCTGACATGCCTCCCTTCCACTCCTGGATTCTACAGGAGGAGGGTGTCCCACTGTCCTCGAAGTCACGCAGCCAGTGAACAGCGGGATTGGGTTTTAAACCCAGGTTCTGGACTCTAGGTCAGGAATTTTCATTTCCCTGTTCTGATTTCAAAATGCCTTCAAACCTCCCTTCTGGAACATTCCCATATAGAAAAGCAACGTCCTACATTGTTGGCAGAGTTCAATATCTCCTTGGCCCGCACGTTCAAGTCCTCATCACCCACTCCTTCGTCTGCTCGACCCTTCTCCACTTTCTTCCCCTGAGGGCTGTCAGGCTTTGCGTTTCACCCCATAGTTCAGGGTCTCGAAGCTGCCTTGGCTTAAACAGGCAGCACAAAAGGCTTAGGACACATTAGCTCCTAGCAAGGAAAAGGTGTTCTGCCCACAGCCTGAAGAGAGAGCTCAGGTTCCAAACATCCTGCCCCCGTCTCCCACCTCACCTCTGGGTTCACAGACCCAAAGCCTTAAATCCTCAGTCACACCCATGTCCTGACCGCCTTCGGGGTTCTGTTCAGGGCAGAGAAAGCCCTGTCTGGCTTCGTGAATGCATGGTCCTCGGTGCAGATCCTAGAATCCGCAATTTCCTCCAACCATCATCACATCCTCAGGAGCAGTGGGTGGGAGAGGCAGCCCATCCAGTGGCAGATCCAAGACTCTTGGTTTGCAGCCTGAGCTCAGCCTGAACCCCACTCCCCCACCCCCGAGTGCAATCTTAAGGCCCCAGCTCATGCCCTTCCCCCAAACCAAACCTCCTCCAGGCAAGTAGGGCAGTCATCCTTTAAAGCCACTTGAACTTGCTTAAGGCCAGAGCTCTTGTCTCCCTCACCTCAAAGTTCATGGAGCCGGAGAGGGCTGCTCACCTTCCCCTTCCAGCTGCCCCAGCCCCGCCTCAGTGCCTCTGCAATCTGTTTCCAAGAGCTGAACATTTGACCTCAGCAACTGCTGCCCCAGTGCTGCTCAGACTAAACTATTCGAGTTATTTGCATTTGGCCTTCCCTCCGCCTTGCTCCCCACCAAGGCTGCCCCCCCTTCCTCTTAATTATGCAGTAACGAACAACTGTGCTAACTGAAAGTGGGGCGGCTACTTGCCTCTAAAAAAGTCAATAATTAGGCCCACGGGAACAACAAATGCTTACAGCGTTCCCCCAGCGCCCCTCGGCTGCTGCTGGAAGGAGGCCGCCTCTCAAAGCCCAAGTCTCCGGGTCCAATCTGGAATGCATATGTTTGCCTTCAATCATTCACTCCAGCAAACGTGGAGGCAGGCCCCAGGGGCTGGAGAGACCTGCTACACTTTTCTGGAAGTCTCCATTAGCATGCGCGTCCACATTATAAAGGGATGTTGTCTTTGTAGGTAAGCAAGAGTGGCCCGTGCATCTGGGAACACTTTGAGTGATTGCTGGGGAGAGAAGAAATTTAGGTCATAACTAATGATCAACATCCCCTTTTAATCAAACGAAGCCATCATAATGTGTCTATTCTCCAGGGTAACAAAGCCCTTTCACCTCCTGGAGGTCTGCGGTAGCATTAACCTCTTCGGGTAAACCACTGATGTTTTTGCCTTGCCCAGATAGGAAGCCCAGCTGTCCACTATCGAGCACCTACTGTCTACCAGGTCCTGTGTGGCGCAGGAAGCCCCAAGGCTTCCAACCAGAGATGCAGCCCAACCCTGAAAACAAAACAAAATTTGCGCTGGAGTGAATCCTACAACCAAATTGAAAAAGGAAAAAAGTTTATCGAAAACCGTACTATTATTATTTTTCTTGCTCTGCTATTTTCGGTTCAACAATCATTGTTCGGTTGTAGACAAAACCATTGGACTATTTACATTTGGATTTATATCTGGTGCCGTGCATGCTGAATGCTTCTTTGGAAAAATGTCTGGCTAGGGCCACAGTTCACTGCCTGGTAAGCAGCGTTGGGTCGCCGCACTGATAGGTGATGGTGGATGTGAGGTAAGACAGTTTCACACACTGTCAATATTTGTGGTTGACCTCAGCCACAGGAACACATGCTGTGTGTAGCCACAATGTGGGACCCTCTCAAGAGGGAAAAATACTCATTCAGAATATGGCAAGGGGGTCAAACGGAATAGGATTCTGAACAGAGTTTTATGTGAATGGGAATTTGTCAGGTGTAAATATCCATCTTAAATTTTACAATTTTGAATATCCATTTTTCACTCTTGAAAGGGTCCTATTTAGACTCCAGAAAGAGGAAATTGCACATATCTTTATGATTCTATTCTTATATCCAAACTCAATTTAAATGCACTATCATACATAGTGTATACTCATATGCTTAAATTTAATGGTTAAAAGATCAAAATGTTAACAAGCAGCAGCAGCCCAAGGGAAGAAAATGAATGTGTCCATTGCAAAACATCCCTATTTCCCTGAAAACACTTGATGATTTTTCTTCAAAAGTTTCTGGATAATTGTATGAGGATGTTATAAAACGTGACCGCAAGTAGAAGAAATCTAAAAACTCTGTGAATTTGAATTCAAGTTATTCCAGTTTTTCTAAGTAAACCAAGGACAGGTGGCTAGAAAGATTTTACTCCCTACTGACTCCAATTCATTTTTAAAAGTATATTTATGCATGCCATTCTCCTTCTGCTACCCAGGTCTAAGATTGATATTTGCGTTACACTTGTTAAGTACCGTCGCATCAGTTCCATCTCACAGCCACCCTTCACACAACAGCCCAAAAAGCTGCCTGGTGGTACATCAGCCTCACAATTGCTGTTTGAGGCCATGGTTGCATCCTTAAGTCAATCCACAGTGCAGAACACCTTCAACAGTTTTGCTGACCCACCACTTCATCGAGAATGATGTTCTTTGCACGGACTGGTCCCTCCTGATAGCATATGCAGAGTACTTGAGACACCGTCAAACGATCCAGACCTTTAAGGTTCTTTCATTCTGGCCGTACCTGCCCCAAGCCAGCTGTGTTCATTGTTCTGACAATCTGTGTACTTTCAATATTCTTAGTCAACACCATAATTGAGATACGTCAGTTCTCTGATCTCCCTTATTCACTATTCAGCTTTCCCATGCATATAAGACTGTTGAAAATACCAGATTGAGTCAGCCAAACCTTAGCTCCCCCTTTAAGGAGGTCTTGAGCAATACACTTACCCAATACTATATGTTGCTTGATGTCTTGAACATTTATTGTGGACCCCAGTGAGATTGGATCCTTGACAACTTCAATCTTTTCTCCATTGATCACAATGTTGTCTATTGGTCCAGTTGTGAGGATATTTATTTTCTTTTCACTGAGTTGCAATTCACAATGAGGAATGATTAAGCAGTCAGAAAATGCTTCCAATCCTTCCTTTACATGTGGAGACAGCCTCTTCAGGCTTGAATTTTTATCATGCCAGACAACAGTGATAGCATAATTAAGGGGGGGGGGGGAATCAGAAGCCTGTGGGATGAAGACAGAACTTTTCCACAATTATTATACTCCAAAATATTAAGCAAGTGATTTACCAACATTCAGTGTCCTAGTTAAATTAGCTATTCTCACTGAGCTTCCCAATTTTATGAGGTCTTCATCTGACTAGTGATGAGGCTGACTAAGATAGCTGATCTCCCTGATGCTCCCAGTTATCTGACCTCTTTGCATGACTCAAGTTAGGATAGTGATCTGCTTCCCTCAAGCCCTATGGGTGGGATTCAAGAGTCATTGTCAATGACCCCCAACAATATAGACCTGTTCACCTACTCCCCAGAGTCTGAAGTCTTTCCTTATCACATCCCTCTCCTCTTAGTCATGAGGCATCCCTAAACCATTATCATCTTATAGCCCCTAAGACAGCCCCCGCTTGTGGCATGTCCTGACCGGTGACTAGAGAAATGTTGTGTCCCCTGTTAGACAACATAAACGGGGAAAATTAATGTTCACTCTCACCGCTGACCCTCGCTCCTAGGTCATTCCTGCCTGCCTCTCTGCTGCCCCTGAGTGTCGGACACTCTCAGCTCCTCGCCCTCTTCATGTAATCCTCTCTCCCTCTCCCTCTTCACGCGGACCACCATATGGGGGGAGGTGAACATGTTACCCTGATGTGATGTATGTCTAACTCGTATTGTTCCTTTCTCTCTGTGTCATGATCTCTGTATCATTATTATAATAAATAATAATTATTGCTGCACAACTGCCTGTTGAACCTTTGCTGTAAGTGTATCTGAGGCCAGCTACCTCTGATAGACGCCATACTTTTAATTTGACTTCTTACAATGGAATATTTTATGTAGTGCTCTGGTAATACTTCATGATAGAATTGAGCTAGATCTTAAGGTATTAAATATTTTATTGTGTTCTTCCTTTATGTTTAGATATTTTAGGTATGATAACACACATTATATGCCTAATATTTTATGAGTAAATTCTTCACATTTTGCATGATATCATGTTAGCCAGCCTGTGGTTAAGATTTGGGCTGCTAACCTCAAGGTCCTTATTCAATGTCCAATTTTCACATGCCTGCGAGGCAACTGAAAATACCATGGCTTGGCTCAGGCTTATTGTAGTCTTCAAAGTAACATCCTTGCTTTTCTATAGCCTGCAGTAGGAAGAGGAGACTTTCTACTCCCCTGAAGTTAAAATCTCAGCAGCCCAGAAGGACAGCACTAACTCCATCCTTCTGAGTTGCTGTGAGTCAGCATTGCCTAGGAATTTTGTTCTGGGATGGTGTTAGTCATATACAATATTGATCATGTCGTGAAATGCTGCTTCCATCAAAATTAAATTTGTTTTCAGTATATTTCATAATATTAATCTGAGAATTTTCTACTAAAAATTATTTGGGATCTTCAATTTAATACAAGAGTAAGTAAAAAAAAAGTATTGCTACAAAATCATAGAAGACTTTATAAAACAAAAAGTATAAGAATTCCGAACTATTATTTCTTAAGATTTGTTCCATCTCAAACTATACACTTCTAAAGGTGATGCTTCCATCTCTCTAACCTTTTTCAAGACTGCAGATTGGGCATCCTTGAGGGATTCAAATGATGTTCCTTTTCATTATTGAGTTTGCAGGACACAAGAAACTCTGAACGGGCAGGATGGGGTTGCTGAATGGACAGGGTGAGGTTTCCCAACAAACCCTCATAGGGCAGTCTTTGCTACCCTCATTTTTTTGTTTGTTTTTGTTTGTTTGTTTTGTTTTGTTTTTCTTTGCTTCATTGTGATGGAAACAATTCTTCAGTGTGATTGTACTGGCCTTGTCACCCATGCAATTTTCAACTGTCGTAAAACTCCTTCAGAATAAGCCCTGTTGTCCTGTGCCCTATGGAAAATTTATGAAGATTGCAAATTTAGATCCTCTCCCCCACCCACCCTACCCCCACCCCTGCCCCCAATTAGCATAACCTTCTGGTCTGACTTTTCTGTCTTAAATTTAACTGGCCCAGCAGATCATTTGCAGAAGCCATGGTTTAGGTTGTATCTTGTCTTTTGGAAGGCACACTACTGAGACTAAGACAGGTGTGTTGCTGAGAGAAGTTGTCTGAAGCCACTCACTGGAACATGTTTAAAGTCTAGTTTAGAACATGCCCAGACATGCATGAACTCAGAAGCCCAGTGCAATACATTTGTACTTACCTTCCTATTGAGCCAGTTCATTGTAGCTGTCATTGTTAGCTTCCATGGACTCAGTTCCTACTCCTATAGACCAGCAACAGAACAAAATTTGGCCCAGGTTGTGTCATTCTCACAATTATGATGTTGGAGCCAGTGTGTCCATTCATCTCCTTGAGGGTTGTGTCAATCTGGGTAGACTAGAGAAACAAATTCATAAACATGCCTCTGTGTTTAAGAAACAGGTTCATATAAAAGAGCAATTGAACATTGAGAAAACACCCCAGCCCAGTCCAGACCAAGGTCATAAATCCAATGCTAACCCATATGTCAGACACCAATCTATAAGTACTCTTCAGACTCATGGAGCACATGCATGGACACCAGGACAATCACCAGCCTCACAATCCTCCCTTTGCGTGATCACATTGTGGTAGCCGTGGGGTCAGTGAATCATGTTGAGGGCCTTCCTCTTTTTTTGCTGCCCTCTACTTTACCAAACATGATGTCCTTCTCCAGGGACAACATAGCCAAAGTATGTAAGACTGAGTCTCACTGTCCCTGAGGAGCACTCTGGCTATACTTCTTTATAGACACATCAGTTCTTCCTTTTAGTGGTCCATGGTACGTTCAACATCTTCTCCGAAACAATTCAAATGCATTTGATTCTCCCTCCGTCTTCCTTATTCATGCCTTCCTTTTCTCATGCCTACGAGGCAACTGAAAATACCATGGCTTGGCTCAGGCTTATTGTAGTCTTCAAAGTAACATCCTTGCCTTTCTATACTCTAAAGAGATCTTGTGCTCAGATTTAGAGAATGCAGTGGGTCTTTTGATCTCTTGACGGCTGCTTCCAGGAGTATTGATTGTGGATTTGAGATAGATAAAAACTCTTTGACAACTTCCACCTTTTCTCCCTTTATCCTGATGTTAAATACTAGTCCAGTTGTGAGGATTTGATCCTCTTAACATTGAGTTGTAAGCCTTGATCTTCTTCAGCAAGTAGTTCAAGTCCTCCCAGGAGGATTATCTGCCTATTGGTGGTTGCTGATAAGCCTTTCTCCAAATCCTAATGTCATATTCTCCTTCATGTAAGTCGGCTTCTCTGATGATTTGCTCCATTTATAGATTGAACCAGTAGAGTGAGAGGATACAACCCTGTCACACACCTTTCCTGATTTAAAACCAAGCAATATTCCCTTGTTTCATTTGCACAACTTCCTCTTGATCCATATACAAGTTCTGCATGTTCAAGCATTCTGGAATTCCCATTCCTCTCAAGGTTATTCATAGCTTCATATGATACACAGAGTTGAATTCCTTGGCATAGTCAATAAAACACAGTCTTTTGGGTAGTCTCTGCTTTCAGCCAAGTTCCATCTGACATCAGTAATGATACTCCACAACAAGAAGGAATCTTAAAAACATTATGAGGAGCAAAATATTTCAGGTGCAATGGGTAAATGCTGCCTGGGTTAATTTATGTGAAATAAGCAAATATAGAGAAACCAAATATATCTGAATGACTACCAGGGTTGAGTAAAGAGTCTTGGTGGACAAAGGGGTTCTTCATTGGGCTGCTAATTCCACGGTCAGCAGTTTGAAACTGTTCTGACCAGAGAAAGATGAGGCTTTCTGCTCCAATAAAGCTTGACAGTCTAAGACACTCTCAGGGGCAGTTCCACTCTGTTCTGTAACATTGCTAGGAGTTGAAATTAGATCTATTGCAAGGAAGTTTTTGTACCTGGGAGGGAGAGAAGGAGAAAGGAGCAATTTTTGTTTAGGAATGAGTTGATGCTAATGGTGACGGAACATTTAAGATTGGGATAGCAATAATGGTTGCGCCATATGAAAAATGTCACTCATGCCATTGACGAGTGCATGTGGACATTGCTACATTGGTGATGTTTCCACCACAATGGAAAAGAGAAAAATAATAACAATCTTCACAAGAACCCAATGTGGTACTATCACTACTATTACTATTATCTATTGCTAATAACATATGTATGTGTTAGTCTGGTTAGACTAGAGGAACAAATTTATAGACATGCATACTTATATAAAGAAAAGGTTTATATACAAGAGGGACAGGACATTGAAAAAACATCCCAGCCCAGTCTAGTTCAAAGTCATAAGTCTGATATTAACCCATATGCCCGAAATCAGTCTATAAAGTCTCCTTCCAACTCACGAAGTCACGGGTCAGTAGGTGCAGAATCCCAGCACTGGCAGGGGTCTCCTCATGGCTCCTCGTTTCCAGGGTTCAGGGTCCATCAAAGCATCCCGTGGTGGCAGAAGCAACTCATCGCTGACAGAGGTCTCCATGTGGCTGCCCCAGCTTCAGAGGTCTGGCTCCATCAGGGAAAAGCTGTGACACTTCTCCCCTGGCTCCTCAGATGCTGCCATCTTATTTTGTCCATGATTATCGTCTCTAAGACAACTCCCAACAACTAGGGAATATAGCTTCTCATCTTCATGAAAAAAATATTGTGAGATTTCCCAGAAGTCTCAGGAGAAAGCCATGCCCACACAGAGGCCTCATTGGCTACTCAATGGCTATCTCTAGATTAACCGGCTAGACTCCACCCCTACATTTCAATCATAAAATTAACATAAGCACATGACTGCCACAGTGTACTATTAGGAATACCATTTTATAAGTAAGGAAACAAGCACTGAAAGATAAAATCACCTGCCAGTGCTACCACAGTTAGCCAGCAACAGAGACAGGATGCCAAGTGAATCCATCTGATCCCAGAGCTCATGTTTGCACGTGTGCTATTTTTATAGAGAGACAAAAGATTCATTCTCTGACCTCTGTCCTCCAAGTGACCTCAGGGGGAGGAAGTGAGAGTGGAAAGAGAAAGGAGAGTAGGAACTACCCACATGTCAGCAACTGGAACATCAAAATCCATTACAAGAACAAAAGAAAAGAGCAAAGTAATTGTCATTTTTGGATCCCCTCTGAGTGGTGCAGCTGGAGAGATAGCCCGGGGGTTAGTTCCAGAGCCAGACAAGGTTCCAAGCCTAACTCCTCTCCATAATAGGCTGTGTGGGCTAAGACAATGTATTCGACTTCTCTAAGACTCAACTTTTTAATCAATGAAATAGGCATAGAAATGCTATCTACTTTGTACATATCCTAAGGATTAAATGGCAGGATTCATATGAAATATTTAGTGCAGTACGTGTTTGATGGGTGTTAAGTGCGAGGGTGGCAGGGACAGAAATACATAAGCAGGGCCTCTGAATATTCCAATTCTGGAAAGTGTGTTAGATGAGCGCCAGAATGAAGTTAATATAAGAAAAGATCGAGCACCAAAGAATAAGAATCACATCATTACAAAGGAGGGGGACAGCAGGGTGGGAACCTAAGGCCCACTGGTGGGTAATTGGTTGCCTCTTTACAGGGGAGTCACGGGGAGGAGACAGACCAGTCAAGGGGCAGTCGGGCAGTGATGATACATGCAAGTTTCCTCTAGTTCCTGCAGCCTTCCTCCCCTCCCCTTCCCCACCATCATGGTCCCAACTCTACCTTACAAATCCAGACGGACTAGAGAAGTCACACTAGTATAGAGGGGAGCTGGAGATATGGGGAAACCAAGATGGATGGGCCCCTTCAGGCCAATGGTTAGATTGGAGATACTGGAAGGGTAGAGAGAAGGTGGGGTAGAGAAAGTGAACCAATGGCAAGGATATACACACAAGCTCCTATTTGAAGGACAGGCATCAAAGGAGTGGGTTGGGGGAGAGGTCGGGCAGTGTAAGATATGACAGAACAATAGCAGTGTATAAAGTATTGAGGGTTGGTGGGGAGGAGAGAGCAGGGGAAGAGGGGAAGGGGTAGAAAAGCCGATACTAGGGGCTTAAGGGAAAAGGCGGACGATTGGAGAACAATAATAGAAGTGGACATGTGAGGGTGCTTGGCACAGTATGCTTATTTATGTATTGTGAAAAAACGATGTATGAGCCCCCAATAAAATGATTTAAATAAAATAATTAAATATAAAAAAAGAAAGAAAAGATTCCAAGAGAACAGCAAGATGGTTAGACCCCTTTGTGTTTGGGATCTAGGACGGTTTCTCTGAGCATGAAGAATTTGACTGGAAGTTCACTCCATCCCTGACATTGTCCATCTGTGGAAAACAAGTCATATATCCCCAGCATGGACCCACTCTCCTGACTTCCACTCCTTGTTCTTAGAACCACCCCCACCCTTATGCCTTACCCTTTTCCTCCTTGTCTGCTTTTCAACTGCCTCAACCCAGCCACTTGGTGCTGAAATGGTCCTGGCCCCTTCTTTGCCATCTATTTCCTTCTGCTTCATCTCTGGGAGTGGGAAGGACCCTCCTACCTGCATCCCTTACAACAGAGCCCAAGTGCCTCCTAGAGTGCTCAAGGGTCCTTCGGTCCTTCTATTAAGGAACAGAAGCAGGACTGGGTGGTCAGCTGGATAAGCTTCCACTTAGGCCCACCAGTGATGTAGCTAAGCCCAAGTATTGGCACATGCTTCAGGAGAAAGTCTTGTCCATAGTCTCAGCCCTTTGAGGACTCTGAGATCCATCACCAGCATCCCAAATAAGAAAGACAAAACCACTTTGTTAGCAGTATTGACCTGCGTGGCACTGCTTTCACCCCTAAGTGTCTCAAGAGGTTCAAAGAATGATCATGGAGAGATTCTGGTGCACTTCCCTCAGAAATCCACCCAATTGCTCATTTACCTAGTGAACTCTCTCTCTCTCTCTCTCCATTGAGCTCAAGGCTTTTATCTAAAATTTTCCTTGAAGCCCCATAGCAAAAAAGTGTTAGGTTAGTATGTATATTCCTAGGGCACTGAGCAGGAAACAGAACAACAGAAAAGCTAAGCCAATCCCCGAGAGTTACGCAGCTGGAATATAACACTGCCAAGCTTTGAAACCAGGTCTTTCTGACCCTTCCCAAGATGCCTCTCTCACCAAAAGAAAACCCAAAACACCTTCGCTGTTGAGGTTGAATTCATTCCAATTCTTACAGGACAGAGTAGACCTGCTCTGTGGGGATTCTAAGGCAATCATCTTTCTAGAAGCAGACTGCCTCCTCTGGCTCCCAGGAAGCAATGAATGGGTTCCAACCACCTATACTGTTCATTAGGCCTTTAAGCAGGAAGCACAGCAGCATCAGGACACCCTGTCTGTAAAGTCGGTGGGAAATCAGGGAAAAGATAAGCTCCTCAGGCTGAGAGGATGAGTGAAGACTCTTTTCAAAGGTGAGACTTGTTCTGGTCTGAGGAGTGACAGTGGATGTGGATGACGGACAAGGGAGGGAAAACACCAGAAAGCAAGAACAGCATAAACAGAAAAGAGGAGGTTAAGGAATAGGAGGTAGGTTGGGGGAGCAGCAAGTGGGCAGTCAGAGGGCTGTGGAGCTAAAGGAGACCCCACTGGTCGATGAGGCTGAAAGGGCTCAGCTGAAAGGGCTCAGTGGGCTGACACAGGCCCACCTCATTATACTAATAGAATTTCTTCTGGCTGCAGTGAGGGCCACCACGCCTTTCTATTGGAGAAGAAGGATGTGATAGAAGCAGCCCATTAGAAAAGCCACCTTGACTGGCCGCGTTTGTAAGGAAAGACTGAGGGAAGGCAAGCCACTTGAAGATATTGCAGCCATCATTCCAAGTAACTGCCAACTGCTAAGTGGGTTCCAATGTTATAAACAGACAGTGTTTTTGATGTGCTTTTAAAATCCAAACTACATTTCTTTAAGGTCTGATTTTCCAAATGTGGGGTGGGGGGGGTGGGGTTCACAGTAACCTCCAACTGTGAACCAATAATCCAGGCGGCAAAACATCTGATTCTTGGCCAACCTGCAATAAAACGTCATTCCAGGTTCAAGAAGTCAGGGCAAGGAGTGACTTCTGAACCAGTCTTCCACTTAGCAATGCAGCTTTTTGCTCAAGAAATACACAGTCTTCCTTCACTGGATCTATATTAATAACATAATGGGGGCCATGCGACTCCGTCTGCCAACCTTCCCTAAGAACGCACCCCTAAGTGTCTCAAGATGTCCAAAGAACATCAAAGGATGAGAGAATTATTCATTGGATGTACCATAGGATACAAATCCTGATACCCCACTGCTGGAAACAAAAACCCAGGACAGCTCCCACAGTGCCAGTAAAAAAATTGGACTCAGAAGATGAACTTGCTCCAATGTTACAATGCTTTAGCGAACCACAACCTGGCATTTTACATCAGTAGGAGGGGGGAGGGGAGAGATAACTTTATTAATATGTCTTACCAAGTTCCCCAGGAGGCCTGACGTGGGACTCACTTTGGCCTTCCTTTGCTCGGGGCTTCATGCTAACAACCATAGTCTGCTTTTTAAAGTGAGGCCAGCCCAAGGTGTCTGAAGAAGATTCCCCTTGGAAAAGGCAGAGCTCACCTCTTGCTGAAACATTTAACTCCTTGTGGTTCCATTCCCCCTGCTGGATTAAGCCCAGGTGACCAGACCTCATCACCACTCAGAAGACATCCCTGCCCATGGGTTCATCCCATCCTTATGCTGTTTCTGTGAGGCAAGAGCAAAGGAGGATTCTCTGGGAATAATAGGCCAGCCACAGAGTCTGAATCACTACCATCAAGATCATTCTAGAAACGCAGAAGCTCTGTGGTTGGTAGAAACAACTTCCATGGTGGAACCGCTTCATAGGCTTCACAAAGTTATCATCTTTACAGGCCAGATTGCCTCCTTTCTCCTGCAGAACTGCTGATAGGTTCTACCTGTTCATTTTCTTTTGCTGGGATTGAATCATGATGCCACAAAGGTTCCTTATACAATCAGTTACCTACCATAAATCTGAACTTGTTGCCATTGAGTTGATAGTGACCATCCAGGACAAAATAGGAGTGCTTCTTATACAGCTTCTCAGGCTGTAATCTTTACAGAACCTTGATCACCACACCATTAGGACTCGTAGAAGCAGCTAGAGGAATAATGGTTCTTGGAATGAACTTGGAGGAAGGATAGCATCTCTGGTCTCAGCGGAAAGAGGGCTTTTAAAACTGACCCACATTTTGAGGAGATTCAAGGTGAATGCCCTGCTGTTTCTACCACTGCAGACAAAGTGTGGGTGAGTTCCAGCGCTGTTCTCAGCAATGAGCTTCCAGCAGTCTTGGCTAGCGCAGTTGTCCTCACGCATCCGGTAAATCTTTCTGAAGCTCCCAACGACACACATTGTGAACTAATGAAATGTCAAGCCAAAAAGCAGAAGAATTTTCTTTGACTTTTTAGAATTTATTACTAACTGGGAGTTAATACATATACTGTATCATTCCGTAGTTCAATCACATCAAGCAGAGTTATGCCACCGCTACCACAATCCGTTTCCAGGAAGAAACAGAGTGTTTGGAAATAATTTTCTTTAATATAAAATGTATGCTTTCTCAAAAAGTGAACAAAGCAATACAGACCCTCCTTTCATATGAACCATTTTTTTCAGACTCCAAACGCTGATGTACACAAATGCCAGAGCCCTGTCCCTCCCAATGGGAAACCAAGATGGTTCCAGTACAGGCGCAACTGGAGGTGAGGCAGAAAAGGTCCCTCGAGATGCCCAGAATCCCCAGTGACCTTTGAATGGAGCAGCCTCCTGTGGGCATGACCTTTTTGATAACCGTGACAACTCTGCCCTTTCCCTATCCTGTTTTTGTCCACATACCTATGACATCCCAAATACTTTCTCATTCCAGTTAACTAGACGCCTCTGTCCATTCGCTTTGCCTGTGTCACCTGCACCCCATTCTTGCACACTTGTTGATCAGTCTCTTGGAGTTCTTCCTCGGGGGCAGTGCTCATCCTTATAGCTCAATTTAGAAGGAGACACAATAAGATGATCCATAGGAGGGTTTTGAAGTAGATGTTTGGGTGAGGGGGTGGGTGGGTGGATGGATGAGTGAAACGACAGATCAATGGATAGATCAATGCATTAATGAATTAGTAAATGCCCTTGACAGTGCTGATGCCCTGATGACTCCGAGGTTAATTCCCCTGAGGTCCATGCAGAGTGAGACATCTAGTAGGAGCCAAAAGGCATTCCCAGAATGTCACAAGGACCTCATTAATTTGCTATGACAGCAGCCCACGTAGGGGAACAGCTAATGTTACTGCTTTCACACCAGGCTGAGAGGGGCCAGATCATTTTCTCAGAAAAATAAAGAAAAGGAAAAGTGTGGTCTTTCTGTTTGGTCGCGACAGTCTCCTCAGAGGTCATCCTCTAAGACCTGGACTTCTCCTCTCCCTTTGCATCATAACCAGGCATGTGAAGGTCCACAGAAAGTCAATGCTTTCCAGAACTCTGGACGCCAGACAGGGGTCTTTAACTGCCTTCTCCTCAACTCCACCTTCACTCCCAACACTTCCAAGAAAAAAGGAATCTGATTTTGGAGGTGGTGTATGTTTTCTCAAGTCTGAGATGGAAGTTTTCCCACAATGGTTGCCCGTGAAAACAGAGCTGCCCTGGGGAGTTCCCACGTGATGTCAAATGATGGATGTAAGCATCCAATCCCCCCTCAGGATTCTTTTCCAAGAGACCCCAGTGAGATTCCTCCCACCAGCTGGATGTGCCAAGTCTCAGAGTGGGGAAAGGGTGGACACGTGCACTCTCTAAGGTCAGTCTCCCATGAATCATTAAGGGCCAGGGGGACACATGGAGATGCTAAAGATATAGTTCTCCATCTGGGGTTTTCCAAACCCACAAGTTAAAAACACAGACTGGCAATGCCATGAGTAGCCTACAGGCCTCCTCATCGACAGTAGCATTGTACACATAGGGAAGCTGAGATGCAGGGAAGGAAGAGTCTCTGATCCCTCCCCCTAAAGCAGCCTGGCTGGCTGGCGACTAGAAGTGGCTACAAGTGTAGGGACGCCAATGGGTCAGGAGTGAGGAGACCCAGGAACCTTCGGAAGGCCACAATTAACCAGCACACACTTCCTGCAGCAGCCACTGAGTGGAGGAAATGATCATGGAGATTGAAAGGCATTCTGCACTTGACCTTCCGCAACCCTAGTTTTTTTCAGTAGAACCCGATAGGGATCCGTCACATCTGCTCTCAATAGCAAATGTAAAAAATGACCCTCAGCTTTCAGGTCTGAAAAACATAAACTTGTGTTAAAAGACTGACCCTCTAAAAATCTATCCATCCCCTACCATGATGTCATTCAACTGCACACACGTTGCAATAACAATCATCCCCCAGAGCCCCTGCCCTGGACCCGAGCTCTCCCGCTCAGGGAATTAGAAGCTCGTCTGGCCGCCCTGCATGACAGCTGCGCGCGGCCGCTCGCGCATGTCACAATGCAGGCTGCCTCCCGGGCCCGTGTAATCAGGGCCAGGCTCTGAGCTTGACTAGACCCTGAGCTACAGCAGGTATCAACTTACTCCACTCCCCACTTCAAACACGCAGGCACGCTGCGGGCTAGCTGATGGGAAGCACATTCCGCAAAGGCCAGAACTAACTTGGCTTTGCCAGCAATCTGGGGAGCAACCCGGAGCTGGCCAGGGGTCGGCGGGCCTTTAGAAGTCAGGAAACTACTTGTCAGCCACGTGCAGCGGTCAACCAGCACGCTCTTCAGACCGGATGGAGGTACCCTGTACTTTTACCAGAATGTCCCCTCCATCCTCCCACCCCTACCTGGCCGCCATTGTCATCCTCACCCCGCTTTCTCGTCTGGTTACCTCTGATGCTGGTGGCCTAGGGCCACTTTCACAAATGGGTGGTGTTCAAGAACAAAAATTGGTCCTCCCCCTAGCTCTGGAAGCTAGTTGTCTCATTCAAGGTCTTGGTCACCTCCAGGTCCACCTTGTTGGTAACCCCGGGCATTTCTTGTTTCCATGGCAATCCTGTCGGGCCTTTGGGGTTCTCCCACGTGTCCTTGGCCTGGTCCTCAACCAATGTGTACATGAAAGGAAGGAAAGAAGCAAGTGTCGTGGTGCGTAGGTGCTGAGAAACAGCTAACCGAGGGATGCCAGAGCACAAAGCACACTGGGCAGACGTCAATTCTACCTGGGGGCAGTGTGAAGCTTGCAGGTGAGATCCTGCATGATGCACAAAGTTTCTGGAATATGTCCCGGGTCCAGAAGAAGCAGACCTGGAGAGGAAACAATCCCTGTCACAGAAAACATCAGTCATCCAGTTGCCATGGAGTCGCCCCTTGGTGAGGCAGAGCAGAACAACACTGTGAAGTGTTTCCAACAACTGCTATTTCAGAAGGAGATCACCTGCCCTTTGGGGGCTTCTCTGGGTGTCCTTGAACTACCATCATTCTGCTCTTCATGGTTTGGACCATCCGGGGGCTCCCCACATTCTCAGTTAAAAAAAAATCCAAACCCATTGTCATTGAGTGATTCGAATGCATGCCCACCCCATGTACAAATGCTCCACGGGACTGTCTTGGTTTTTATATTTATGGAAGCATGTCTTGCTTCTATGGGGCTTCTGGGTGGGTTTGAACTGTCAACCTCCAGATTAGTAGTAGGGCACAAACCATTTACACCAGTGGTTCTCCACCTTCCTAATGCTGCAAGCCTTTAATACAAGTTCCTCATGTTGTGGTGACCCTCCCCCCGCCTCTGATCTTAAAATTATTTTCATTGCTACTTTATAACTGTCATTTTTGCTACTGTTATGAACTGGGTGACCTGTGAAAGGGTATTTGACTCCCAAAGGGGTCATGACCCACAGGATAAGAACCACTAATTTATACTATCCAGGGACCTACACTCTCCTTAATGAAACAGTATCAACTAGGTATCATGAAAGATCTTCTGAAGGAAAACAGGAGATATTGCTAGAGACCCATCAAAAGGCTAGTCCATCACACGTCCTTAATATGCTGAATTGATTTACATTGGGCAGAAGCAGTCAGAGAAAGGTGCCTAGAAGATCCAACATAGGCTATTCTCCCATGGGGGAGGTTTGAATAAGAGCAGAACATTCCAGGCAGGGAAACACCTAGTGTCTCCGTTGAGTATTGATGCAAGGACATTTCAAACTGGCTTCCAGAGCGCAGACCTTAGAGTCAGGTTGGAGTCCCAAGCTCTGTTCTCAAGTCACAGGGCCAGTACCCCAGAGTTACTGTCCTCTCCTGGACCCACCCCAGTAGCTAGTAACCAACCTCCAGGCACAATCAGGAGCTCAGTTCTGTCCAAGCCTCAAGGAGAGCTCAGGGATCATGGAAACTTCCCCAAATTTGGATTAAACAAACAGCTACTCACTGCCTTCTCCACATGATACATAGCTTCTCTCTAAGTCAGCAGGAACCCATCACTAAAGCTATGAGAAAATAAACAAAGGGAATCTGATTTCAAGGGACACTCAGGCTCCGAGAAGAACGGCCTGCTCAGGCAGGCCTTTTTCCTTCCAGGGCACGCTGCGTTGTGGGAATCTCACAACTCCAGGGCCAGCAGACTCAGAAGCACTTGCTGCCAGTGATGGAGTGATAGATAGAGTCACATTCTTGGGATCCCTGGGAGCATGCCAGCACTAGGGGGCTGAGAGGTGTGTCCACAGAAAACAAAAGAAAAACCAGGGAACTCTTGCCCTGCCTTGAGCCAAGGGCTCAAGCCAGTCGATGCTATCTCTTGTCCCCTCTCCTGAACCTGAGAACTCCTCTATTGACCAACTGCCCAGATATGTAGTGCATGTGCTATCCAGAGGAAGGCCTGCAGCAATGTGGATGGGCACAGTGACTGCAACAATGGGCTCAAGCCTAGGAACCACTGTGAAGATGGCACAGGACCAGGCAGTGTTGCGCTCTGTTGGGGACAGGGTCACTATGGATCCGGACCACCTCGATGGCACTTGACAACAACATACTGGAGAAAACCAGCTTCTCTGCATGACTGTTTCTTCCACCACTCACTGCCACTCCATCAACTCCAGTATTACTCTGTGGCTAGGTCTAATTTGTGGGCAGAAACCTCCCATCACCCTTTCAGATCCAAGCTGGAACTCCAATGGGACTCTTCTACAACAGGATTGGCCAGCAGTTGTTTCGATGACAACACATCATCTTGGGGTGAGGGACGGTGGATTAGCTCTGTAGAGTAAAACAACAAAGAAACAGAAAACACAAAAATCATTGTGTGGAATACCAGAAGTTATGGAAGCTGGGAAGAAATCTGCTAGTGTCACAATCATAGCTCAGTGAAGTAGAATAGTGAGGACTAGTGTCCTGTTAGCCTCTAATCCCACAGAGGACTCGCCCAAGACAAGAGCATCCGAGGGCATGGGCGCTCAGAAATGAAGTGGGAAGAGGGGTTCCTGGCTCTAGGAGAGGGGAGCTCAGGACCCAGGGGCAGAGAGTGTGAGTTAAGCTCCCTACTCTACCAGTGACTTACTACAGAACATGAGCACAAGCTCCTTATTTCTGAGGACCCCAGCTTCTTGGTCTGTATGTTCCTCGGTCTAACTTGGCCAGGGTGATTTTAAAGGGCCTTTTATGTTGATCTGTCAGGGTTATGTTCTTCTAGGAGAGTGTTAATGAATCTGTCAATGGGAAGGAAAAGGTCTTCTGTACCCGGTCCTGTCTAAACTCTAATATTCCATCATCAAGCTCAATGAAAGTTAGTGTTCTCTTAAGCCCAGAGATTTCTAGAGATGAGAGAAAGAGGAGGAAGAAGAGGAGGAGGGAAGAGGCTTAGTAGGTGTGATAGTTACATTTATTGTGCTCACTAGGCCTCCACAGGAAAATGTGGGTGGAGGTTAATCAGGTTGCAGCTTATTTGGAAAGCAACAAGATAAATCCCTTTTAAAGGCCGGCCTCCTCTCTTTTCTCCCTGGCGATTAGACCAGCATGCTGCTGCTTGAACTCGTGTTTTGCCTCAACCATGAACTGTGCCACCTATGGGTCAAGAGACCCCATGGATCATGTTACTCCTTAGCAAAGACCTGCTTTGCTAAGCTCTTGGTGAGTTGTGTCGCTGCTGGTGCATCCTGTTGACATGGTGTATCCCTGGAGGTCTAGACTCCATTGAGGCCTGCCTCTTTCCACCCCAGGCCACTGACTTTTGCTACTCCACCCTCTGTCTGTTGCCCGTGGGTGACTCTACGTGTCTTGCCTGAGGGCAGACTCCTCTGTCTGCTTCCATGACTTTGGATCGGCAGCCCACATGAGTTGAAGGACCTCCAATATATTAACTGTTCCATGAAATAGAGTTGACCTGAGCCCTCCATACTGTTGTGCAGACTAATTAGCTGTTATATTACTTCTCGCTGTATAAACCTATCCTTTTATAAATATATAATCACAAGTGTTCTGGTTTTGTTTCTCTAGTGAACCCTGTGTGATGCAGATGGGAGCATAAATGCATTTACATATTTATATACAGAGAGGTAAACAGGCATGCAGATCCTACTGAGCCCTTTTCCATAACTAGGACCCTGCTGATTCTGAGTCCATCTCCTATATTTCACCACCGAAATCCTCCCCATCCTCCAAAAACCACCTCAAGAATCCCTGCAAAAAGGCCTTGCTCAAACCTCACAAAGGAGAAAATCTCCTCCCTCCTCCAGATTCCCACCAGTAGCCATGTGACTCAAGCATGACCTGTTATAGCCTAGCTAATTTATGTCGATGGAAGGACTCCCCTAATGCAAGGAAATCATCTTATATCTGTAGAGAAGGTCGAGGGTAGACACTTTTTCCTTTGGGCTGCCTCGGTGAAAATGCTGGTGAGGAAACTGTTTCCTGTAGCAAAAAAAAATGTGCTCATCAATGTTTACTCTATGGAATTCATTCTCCAGAGTGTAAGAACTGACCTGGGTTGCTGAGCCTGTAACTCGGCGGAGCAGCTGGTGGTTTTGAACTGCTGAAGTTGTGGCTTGCAGCCCAACTCATAACCACTACACTATCAGTGTTCCTTAGGTCTGGTACAAAGAAGTCATATTATAAATAACTGTTGAATAACGTAATTTAAAAAAATATTTCCATCACCCCCAAAATTTCTCCTGGGTCCCTTTCCTGTCTATTCTCCTCTCTTATATAAGTAATTACTGTTGTGAATACTATTCCTACATATTACA